>SNQJ01S0002670.1:100710-117744 GCA_010110895.2 Picea sitchensis
TATATTCGTGTAGAGTTAAATTCCAAATTCCACAATCTGGTCATACAAAGCGTGACTTCTTTAAACTATGCATTTTGCTCACGCAGGGTATCTTTGCAAATGCACCCAGAACGCTAAATTAATTGCTAGGACATAGTTATGAATTTGCAGGGTTAACTTTCTAACAAAACGCATAGATTTTGGGATCCCCACACTTAATAAACAAGATTACATGTGTAAGTGATAATTGTTAACAATGTCACACAATAAAGAAAGAAAAATGTGAAAGGGTCGTAGATGATTTTAGGGGCTAAATTTCTCTCATGGGATAATTTTCCATGTTTTTTCCCAAAACAAGATTCACTATTCTAAAAATGATTCGCCCAAATTCTATAGGATAAAATTATTTTACCTTAAAAATCGCCAAAATTTTGTACAAACTATATAGAATCCTTAGAAATTTGAATATTTTTACAAAAATATCGCCAAACATTTATAGTTGGCATNCTATTCTAAAAATGATTCGCCCAAATTCTATAGGATAAAATTATTTTACCTTAAAAATCGCCAAAATTTTGTACAAACTATATAGAATCCTTAGAAATTTGAATATTTTTACAAAAATATCGCCAAACATTTATAGTTGGCATATTAAGGATTACTAAGATTCGCCAAGGTTTCTACATTTAAAAATAAATTTCCATCGTTAAAATATCCCTAGAAAGGGACATTGAAGATTCAGGCCATGGTGGAAAACTAGAAGAAACACCTACAAAGGTGAGGTACCAAATATTACTGACCCTCAACAATTCCCAAACAAGTTTTATCCACAAAAGTTACAGAAAATAAGGAAAGGAAGTTCAAGCAGTACCTTGCGCAAAGAAGAGCCTGACTGGGATTCGTCTCCCATATTTGTTTACGAGGGTCGAGTTTTTTTTCCAAGATGCTGACCATATACAAGGACGAAGACACATAGTATGCACAAAGATCGAAGCATACAAGGTATGCGCAGAGACCAAATCACACACAGGGAAAAGGAAGGTTTCATGAAGCCAAAGGGAACAATGAATGGAATAACGTCAAACACATTGAAAAATGAGGAAAAATTTGTGACGGGAATGCAGAGTACTGTATCCATGTGAATAAAGATATATGGAGATCCCGCATTGGGCGCGGCTGCCTAAGCGTCCAGTACGATTACAAACTTCTCTTAAATGTAATAGCCAGTGGTAAATGTAATGCAGACAGATATGACACCACCATTAATATGGATTCTAAATGTATTCAATGTTGGGATAGGATATGCATTAGGTAGGGTTAATGTTGTAGGTATAGGTTTAGACATGGCACCATTGCAGAACGAGATGCGTTATGGTTTATGATATGTCAATGGTTGCGTTGTAATAACCAACCGATAACAGTCCATTTGTAACATGTGCGCATAGAAACTATAATAATGTGTTAGGATATGGGTTATAATGTGATGGAATGTTATGTTACAACAATATGATTGTAGGAATAATTTCTAATGTATAATAGTTCATATAACCTACTATATATACATGGGTATGATATATATAATGAGTAAGGATTATATCATATGCTAAGTGAAGCAATTGTGTATGCATATCCATAATGGTATATGCTAAGAACTCCATAACTGGGATTATTTAGGGGTAAGTGTTAAGAATTTACATATTGGTTACAAATTTGAATGTGCTATAGTTATATATAAGTTGGGTCTTTTGGTAAACAATTTATATAGATATATAATGATAGACATAGTATCAATATTACATTATGTATGCTATGATTGGTAAATGGATACAGTAAGTAATGAAGACTCATAATATTTGATAATATAAATAGTATGAGTAGACCTAAATGACAGTCTATTATTCTTAGTTTAATATGCGCTGAAATTTTTTGATAACATGACTTAACATAGGTAAGATAGCTATCTTGATCATAACCGTCTTAATTACAAAGAGGCACATGTTTTTAATACAATAGCGATGATAAATTGATAATAGAGTATGCTTGAATAATTATTGAAGAGTCAACGAGTTTTAATGCACCTAACAATTTTATTTTTTATTTGGTAAATTTGGGGTACATTACATATGGTAGAAAATCATCATCCTCCACCAATAGAGCCCACGTCGCTTTTTCATGGCGTAGGAATATGATCAATGTATATATTAGCAATTGTCTCTACATGTAGTCATTTTAATGTCACTTTTAACATATCATACCAGTCAACAACTATCACTAAAAAAATGGATACCACTTAGAATGTATGTTCTTTCAAAAACTCAATTGTTATAATAACACTAAAAAAACAATACAAACTTAACATATGTCTATATAAATCACATAAATTGTTATAGATTCATATTGCATATTTTTAGTACACAATGGTTCAATTTACAACTAATTATTATTTTTTAATCCAACCATACTATTCATTAAAAAATCATCTTCATCCCTTTGAAAACATTATAAATTATTGAGATATGTAAACCTAACCATATTATTCATTAAAAATTCATCTTTATCATTTTGAAAACATGGAAAATTATATTGAGATTTGGTAAACCCACTTTAAGCGAAGAATTAAATTTCACATTTTAAACTATTAAAAAACACACCAAAAGTTTTTAATAACAAATTATATTGAGATGGCAGAAAGATTACAAAACTGATTTTCTTATTAAATTAGAAAAAGAGAAAAAAATCAGTCCATTAGACCCCACCTAGTGATTGAGTTTATTAATGCCACGTCTAGTGATGCCACCATGTGATTTTTCAGTTGATTAATGCCACGTCCACTGTTGGCACCAAGTCATTTTTTTAGTTGGTTAATGCCACGTTCACTATTGCCACCAGACATTTTTTTTTTAAGACCTTGCAGTTCAAACTATTATAATTAGTCTATTTATTTGAGTAACCTGCTCAACAATGACAGGTCAGATCATAGTATTATTCTATGTTTTTATTAAATTTTAAAAGACCTAGAAACAGGAAATATTATGGGCAATTCTGCTGGTTGTGAAAGTTTACATTCCTTGAACTATAAAATCTTTCAAATACCGACATGGTTTGCAAGAAGAAAAAACATTGAATTTGGTCCATTTAGATGACAGACAAAGAGAGAGTATCAACTAACGCAGAAATATGAAAAGAGACTATGGACCAATCGGCTCAATACACTAGAATTTCCTAGAAGCTGTTAGTAACATTTCTTGTCCGGGGCACAAGAGTATTCAAGTCTGCAGGTTGCACGAGGAGTGCCCAAGCGCAGCGCGTAGAAGAAGTCCTGTTCGGACTTAAAATCAAGCGAGCGGGCAAAATTATAGTGTTAGCGGTCCTAGTCCATCCATATGAGTAGATCAATGGTTGTCGGGAAGTCGCAGATAGAGAAGATGCACCGAGGATAGCGCAATGGATAGCGCCCACATCATGTGTGGGCATGGATGGCAGCCGTTCATCCAAAGGACACGTGGCGCGAGATTTGGTCACGTTGGCTTTGCGGTAGTCGCGAGTTCAAAGGGTGAAGGTTTTCTGTCATTATACATCTTGAAGCCCCGAACCCCAAAGTGCCAATAGCACCTGAAATCGGGCTCACAGCATCATCGAGTGAGTTCAGAGCCGTCATATCTAGGGGGACGCGTAATGCCAACTCAAGCCATCTTGGTGTTTTTCTCATCGTGGTTTCGAGGGACGGGTATCAGCCCCTTCCTATTCACGAACATCGAAAGCTCCTTTGCGAGTAAGCACAGGGTCACAGCCCGTGGCCACCTGGGAAAGAAAAGAACTGTGCAAAAGGAGCCAAAAGGCATCGGGGCTAGCCGCCGAAAGGATCATCGTGATCTCCATGCGCCATCTGATACGAATTCAATCCTAGTCCTCGCTGAAGAATTAAATGAAGGTGAACAGAGGTAGTTGAAAACTCAGCTCACTTATTGAATGCGAGGTATGGAGGTTCTGGCAGACAGTCTGCCCGAGACGGTCCTGTACACTGATTTTCTCCAAAAGGTCATGGCCAGTCCTCATCTGACCAGAGAAAGTTTGTGCATGCCATGGTGGCCTTTAATGTTGCTACTATCTCCCCTGCAGGAGCCATGTGTAGTTAAGGTGTCATCTGAAAAAGAATAGTCGTCTGAATTTGGCTGAGGGGACACCAAGTCTTGGGTGCACGATCGGCCAGAGTCTGCATGCACAGACTGTCAGAAGACATGTAGATGCAATGTTTTTTTATGCAGCATCTTGTTTTTGCTGCTGTTGTTGTTTTTGAGTATATGTAGGTGTTTTCTCCATTTTTGTAAAGGTCGATGGTTGAGCTAGGTTCCCGTTCTGTAAGTTTTGATGAAGCGTTGGTCGCTCTGGTTAATGTATAAGGCATTTGAGACTTCTTACTTTATGGATGTCAGCCTCTTTTTCCATCTCTTTGTTTACTGTGTTAGAACAGCTTGGAATTGGAGGATCCAATCGAGTTGCGCTGTTGTAGGATGATGTAGGTTGGATCATTGCAACAGTCACAACATTTCTAATCAGTTCTTGTGTTTTCTCAGCATTGGAATGGCTTGGAATTGGAGGATCCAGTCGAGTCACCCTTCAGCTCCTTGAAACTCTGGGCCAAGAGGATCTTGGATTCCAAGTTTTTCTTCTTCAAGCTTCTAAAGGCCTATTGCCCGAGGCAGTCTTTCTCACCCTTCTCACAAGTCTTCCATTGACCACCCTTTAATCAGCTTACTGACGGAAGTTGGATCAAGACCTCCCTTGCTTTCTACATACCAGACCCTAGTTCCTGTGTCAATGCTTCCTTCCTGGGTCTCTTTCCATTCGACCACCCCCATTTATTAAATCGCGACAATAAAAACTGATGGGCGTTGGGCTCTACTCCTGCAAGCAATCCAGAGGTGACTTCCGACGCTAACATTTTTGGCGCCGTTGCCGGGGACGAAGTTGAAGATTTTCCCTGGGCAGAACGACATTGATCCTCTGATTCTGAAGGTGCATCACACATCAGAGCCCTTCAAGATTGCTACTGTGCACCTGGCGACTCCACTATGGCGACTCCATTGTTTCCACTTCACTGTTTCAGTTGTGGCTACTGTTGGCACACCTGAAAGCTGACCCAGAGGAGCTTTCTCGAGAAGGTTTCAGCAGCTTCTTTCTCAGCCTGAGAAGCTTTCTGGGGTTACAACAACATTAGGATCTAGCCTTTGATGGTGAACAAGGACCAGACACATTCGAAGCTACGCATCTTTCACCTCGCGACTCCATGATTCAAGGATCGATTGGCGACTCCACTGGTTCGATATGGAGAAAATCCTTGCTCACAGGTTTGCTCCTTTTAATTTTTCTACTATTCCTGGTTTTCCTAATGTTGTCCCCTCTCTGAATGAATGGGGCGATTATTTGCCCATATTTGGAAAATGTGAAGAGGAAAACCCTGCTCAGCACCTCAGTGAGTTTCATGAACTCATGCATCAGTGGGAGATACATCATGAGGATGTATTACTGAAAATGTTCATGTTCTCGTTAACAGGGGATGCTCGTAAATGGTATCATTCCTTACCCCCTGCTAGCATCTCTTCACTCAGTGAATTCCATGCAGCCTTCACTGCCTATTTTAAGGAGCTTTATCCCTCTGAGTTGATTTTTCATAGTTGTTGTGAGGGATACTACAACAAATGTATACAAGATAAAGTTATTTCTGACATAGGCTGTGAGGATAATCCTGACGACCTGGATCAGAAATCATTCCTTTCTCCTCCCCATTCGTCTGCATCAGAGGAGTGTTATGGAAGTGATGAAGATCCCAGGGAGGAGGAACACACCCTGAGTGAGCTGAGGGAACAGGTGAAGTATCTCTCTAGTCAATTAGAAAGGTTGAAATCTGAAGACTGTGCAGAGGATTTTCCAGTCTCCAAGGCAGATGTTCTAGGCGTCTCTTTCAAAGAGATTATTGAAGATTTTGTAAATGCATTAACATCTGCCCCCGATGAGCCTGTTGTCTCAAATCAAAACGGAAAAGAGGTAGTTGTGGAAGAGGAGCATCAGAACCCCACATCACCTTTTGATGATCAGAACAGCCAGCCTTTTTATGACAGCTATGAATTGTGTTCTGAGTTGGAAACATAAGACTTCCAAGAGCAGAGCTTTCCAACAGGTCCTATTTATGACGATTATGAATCTGACCCTGGGGACAACTAAGGAGAAGAACCAGAGGAGCAGTCTGCCTTTCGTCCAGAGCGAGTCGACGAGAAGCCACTGCTTGAGATCAATGAGCCTATGACAGTTTTCCACTCACCTGTGCTTGTCAGAGATATTCAGCCACATGAGAACAGCTGTGTAGCAGAGGAGGCTACCTGTCGCCAATTTTCCGAAATTTGCCACTCATTTTATGATCCTGTCAGTGAGTACATGGAGTGGCATTTCCCCTATGCTTTGGAGCCGCCCTATTTCATCTCAACTCCATCCTGTAAGGAGGAGTTGAAGAGTGTAAACGTTCTGCTATCACAGTTACACCATCTGCTGATGATCATTGATAGAAGGAAGGAGCTTCTATCCAAGAAGTTGCTTGAATGGCTATGGTGGAAATCTGCTTTCACCTAGCCCCATGTAAAGTGTTTTATTAGTTTAGGATTGTATATAAATAAGCTCCTTTGAGCATTTATCTTTATTTTGTTGCTTTTATTTTTCGGCTTGTATTTTCAGCAGCGGGATGTTTTGAGCCTGACTCCATAGCCCAACAACAAGGAACTGAAGCTGTGGAATGAGTCCTTAAAGCATCACAAGGACGACTCTATCCCCCATGGAGTCTAATGTTAGTAACATTTCTTGTCCGGGGCACAAGAGTATTCAAGTCTGTAGGTTGCACGAGAAGCACCCAAGCGTAGCGCATAGAAGAAGTCCTGTTCGGACTTAAAATCAAGCGAGCGAGCAAAATTATAGTGTCAGTGGTCCTGGTCCATCCATATGAGTAGATCAACGGTTGGCGGGAAGTCGCAGATAGAGAAGATGCGCCAAGGATAGTGCAATGGATAGCGCCCACATCATGTGCGGGCATGGATGGAAGTTGTTCATCCAAAGGACATGTGGCGCGAGATCTGGTCACGTCGGCTTTGCGGCAGTCGCGAGTTCAAAGGGTGAAGGTTTTCTGTTGTTATACATCTCGAAGCCCCGAACCCCAAAGTGCCGATAGCGCCTGAAATCGGGCTCATAGCATCATCGGGTGAGTTCAGAGCCGTCAGATCTAGGGGGACGCGCGGCACCAACTCAAGCCATCTAGCCGCCGAAAGGATCATCATGATCTCCATGCGCCATCTGATGCGACTTCGATCCGGGTCCTCGCTGAAGAATTAAATGAAGGTGAACAAAGGTAGTTGAATCCTCAGCTCACTTATTAAATGGGAGGTATGGAGGTTTCGGCAGAGAGTCTGCCCGAGACGGTCCTGTACACTGATTTTCTCCAAAAGGTCATGGTCGGTCCTCATCTGACTAGAGAAAGTCTGCGCACGCCATGGTGGCCTTTAATGTTGCTGCTATCTCCCTTAGAGGAGCCATGCGCAGTTAAGGTGGTGTCTGACAAAGAATAGCCGTCCGAATTTGGCCGAGGGGACACCAAGTCTTGGGTGTACGATCGGCCAGAGTCTTCATGCGCAGACTGTCAGAAGACATGCAGACGCAATGTTTTTTAATGCAGCGTCTTGTTTTTGCTGCCGTTGTTGTTTTTGAGTATATGTAGGCGTTTTCGCTATTTTTGTAAAAGTCGATGGTTGAGCTAGGCTCCCGTTCTGTAAGTTTTGATGAAGCGTTGGTCGCTCTGGTTAATGTATAAGGCATTTGAGACTTCTTACTTTATAGATGTCAGCCTCTTTTTCCATCTCTTTGTTTACTGTGTTAGAACGGCTCGGAATTGGAGGATCCAGTCGAGTTGCGCTGTTGTAGGATGATGTAGGTTGGATCATTGCAACAGTCGCAACGTTTCTAATCAGTTCTTGTGTTTTCTCAGCACTGGAATGGCTTGGAATTGGAGGATCCAGTCGAGTCACCCTTCAGCTCCTTGAAACTCTAGACCAAGAGGATCTTGGCTTCAGATTTTTTCTTCTTCAAGCTTCCGAAGGCCTATTACCCGAGGCAGTCTTGCTCACCCTTCTCACAAGTCTTCCATCTACCACCCTTTAATCAACTTACTGACGGAAGTTGGATCAAGACCTCCCTTGCTTCCTACATACCAGACCCTAGTTCTTGTGTCAATGGTGCTTTCCTAGGTCACATTCTATTCGACCACCCCAATTTATTAAATCGTGACAATAAAAACTGATGGGCTGATGGGCGTCGGGCTCTGCTCCTGCAAGCAATCTAGGAGTGACTTCCGACGCTAACAGAAGCTTCCGTGGCCAACTACCACGATCACCTATTTCGGTCTTGTGTGTTATTCAAACTTCAATGCAGATATTTGCTTTGCAATAGGGCAGTCAAAACGCATGCACAACGGAGAAGGACGTGAGTCCTGAATAAGTTTTCGTGATTACTGTTTCCCTGCTTATAAATATTCGCATTCTTTCGCATAATTCCCCGTCAAAGTCTTCCAACAATTACAGTTTTCGTTTTCAATTACTGACTGACATTCTTTTGTCCTCCAAATCCATCAGATATCATCCAAATCCAAATCCAAATCCATCAGATATCATCTTGTTCATCTGTTGAGCTTCCACTTCATATCATATCGTTCATCTGCTAACAGTATACTTCACTTTCAGATCATATCATTTATCTGACAAGCTTTATGATGAAGAGCACTGCAACGGCTCTCCTGATTATTATCTCGGTCCTGCTCATTGCAGGCCTTAGCCACGGCAGGCTGCTCTTGAAGAACAAAATGTTTATCTTCCCCAACAATCCGTCGGCCTGCGATCCCACTCTTAGTTCCCCTGTCGACGATGAATCCACCTTACACACTGCCAACGGTCATGTAGAGAAAGATGCGGTGGAGTGTGATCAAGAAAGAGGCTCGTCGGCAAAGAGTGCAACCAACGAGAACAAGGTATCGTTCAGGGTTAGCTCGAGTGTTCGAAAGACCAAGAAAATCGAATCGTCTGCATTGAACAATGTCGATGGCGTATTGAATTTACTACCGAAGGGCGCAGTGCTACCGTCAGGATCCAGTCCTAATGTAAACTCCATGATGACACAACAGAGGCTCTCCATATCCGGTAACGGTCCAGGGGTGGGTCACATGCAGATGATTCGGCCTAAATCTTAAAAAATAAACGTCGACATCCCCAAATCTCATCACAGCCATGGAGATGATTACGCGCAGCAGGAAAAGAGGAACAAACGCAAACTGGGTTCCACTCCAAGCCCAGGAGGAGGCCATTGATGGCTGTCAACTTGATAAAGTATATTAGGGCAGTGTTAAGCACAGATTTACGAGCTGCGAATTATTGTTGTGCGTATAAGTACTTCAATGAATTCGTTCATGACAAAGCCCAATCCCAATTAGAAACAATATTTCCCAAAACGACCGATCTAGATTGGTTCCGATCCAGGTTGGGAATATGAGTGAGTCGCAAGTCTGTCGGATGTATAGATTTTGATCCGTCGAATTACAACGTCTGAAACCTTTTTCCAACAGGTAGCCATCAATGCTTTGAAACCACGCCACTTTAGCTGTGCAATGCCTATTGCGTTACCAGCCAAGTGCTTCTTGCTCAGCTGTACCGATTTTTTAAATATAAATTCAATTATGTCTACCAACTCGCAATTCAAAAAGGCTGTTTTGATTTCAAGCTTGTGTACATTTAAATTAGAGTGGTCAGAGATTGATAATTTTTGCAAAACGAAAACAAATCCTAAAAATTAATATATTTCTGATTGTAATTTTTTGAAGGCAGAGATTGATAATTTACAGCTCTCTACTCATTATACACATGTAATTACTCAATCCTATTATTATTTTTACGGACTACAGTTTGAGATTATGTATACGTGATTACACTTCAAATTCGGATGGAAACCAGGATGGAACAGGGAAACTTGTTATCAAAAACATCAACTAGTATATTGAGATACTGAATATTTTTACTTAGCATTTTTCATCTTATAATAGGGTTATGTTTGCACTTTGAGGAAGGGTTTTTTTACACTCTAATAGGTTATGTTTGTACTTTGTTGAATTTGATTATGTTTGTACTTTGATGAATTTGATTATATATTTTAAAATTATATGTAAGTAAATAATAACAACAAAGTAACTATATCTATATTTAATGAAGAAAAAGTTAAACAATAATAAAATAGAATAATTAAAATATTGAATAAAATCATGTGGTGGTTTCAATAAAAACATCCTATACATATTGTAAAAGGATGCTTTTTGGGATCTCCGTGCTCCCTGGTTGGAACCCCTAAGGATCCCTAATGGTTTAGACCTTAACCAGGTGGAAAAAATACATACAACTTTGACAAGAATATATTACTAATGGTCCTTCAGAAATGTTAATCATGCCATTCAATTCTTTGGTACTAATACATAAGTTTGTTAACATGGCATTTAATTGTTTTTTTTTTGCTGTGGTATATTTGTGAATAGAATTTGATAGATGTCTTCATATTTTAGACCTTAGCCGGGTTGAAAAAAGACATATAACCTTGGCAAGAATATATGACTAATGCTCCTTCAGGTTTTTCAAATTCTATACATACTGTGGAAAAAAGCAATAATTTTTTTTTTGGGGTATATTTGTGAATAGAATTTAATAGATGTGTTTTTTTTGGTCTTTTGTCCCACAAATAAGGGGTCTTATACACCAATTTGGTGTCTAGTTTGGCAGTGATCTTAAAAATAGATTATTATTACGCTGAAAGGCGTACACCT
Source organism: Picea sitchensis (assembly GCA_010110895.2). Taxonomy (NCBI): domain Eukaryota; kingdom Viridiplantae; phylum Streptophyta; class Pinopsida; order Pinales; family Pinaceae; genus Picea; species Picea sitchensis. The sequence goes on from SNQJ01S0002670.1 coordinate 111,581, forward strand.
ATTGATAATGGGCACATTTAATAGGTTTTTAGTTCTTAATACGTTTGCTATGGATGAGATTAAATATTTCTAGAATATTCTTAGTCGTCACAATAAATAAATCACTATGTTCACTAACTTATTGCCACTTCTACCTGATTAAAAAATATTAAAATATTCGCATAGAATGGTGGCCGCGTTTCTGTGCTGGCCATGTTTAGTTTCATTTCTGTGTTGGCCACATTTAGTTTCGTTTCTGTGCTGGCTGCGTTTCGTTTCATTGCTGCTGACTGACGTTTGGTGACCGTGTTTCTGTGCTAGCATCACCAGCGTTCGCCAGCCTTTCAGTAATTGTGGCTGTATAGATTATAATCTGGAAATTAATTTGAGAATTAAATTAAACTGTTTAAAACAACTTATTTTTTAATTTCAAGATTTCATTATCTGTAAATAGTTTATTCGCCACATAAAATATAAAAATTGATTTTATAATCTACATGAATCTGTAAACTCGACGATTTACTAAACGTGGAAACACTGAATTCAATGTATGGTTTTGGACTCATTGTGCTTCATATAACTAATATGAGAAGAATTCCTCCTTTCATGGTTTTACTAAAAAACATGTTTTCTCTCATTCGATGACTCCAATCCTTTCATAATCTCAGTCTTTAAAATGACTTGATAAAAATGATATTGATCGTCGCCAGGAAAATATCTTAAAAAAAAGTCGTGTATCAAGAAAAAAGGAGTCGAGACGTCTTCTTTTACAGTCAATACTCGAATCCAAGGAATTCGTTTTAATTGATTATCCCGGAATAAATTCTTATGGATTACTGTGGCGTTAGCATAAGTAGCAGTTCTTATGGCGCCCGCCGCCCGAACAGAGCGGCTTTTAGAAACATGTGATGTATTAGCCAAAAGGATGAAGAGCTTACTGGCGGGTCAATACACGTGAAGTTAGTCCAACCGTTCGCACCCATCTACCAAGACCAACTATTTCGGTCATGTGTATTATTCAAACTTCAAAGCAATGCTTTGCCTTTGCGATAGGGCAGTCAAAACGCACGCACAGGCACAACGGAGACGGCGGCGAGCGAAGATTTTACGCTTACTAATGCCCTAGCAAAGCCGTGGCCGCCAACCTTCTTGTGACTGCGAAGATTTGTTGTAACTACCAAAAATATTCAAAGCATACTAAATCAATCATGTCCATTAAAAACTTATTTATGATTAAAAATCCATTAATTTTGAACATTTTCAATAATAAAAAACACAAAAAACACAACTAATTCTTAAAGTAAAAATTTAAGAGCCTCTTACTTTATACTTTATATTGTTGTTGATGACAATTTGCAACAACAAACTGATCTGAATCCAACCAAATTATGATTGGTCTGAATCCAACCAAATTATGATTCCAATCCTTGTCTAAAGCACGAAACCTAAGATAACATTGCCTTGGAGATGATTCAGACCTTGCAGTAGTTAAAAGCAACTACGCTTTTAATATGTTAGTATACTTGCTTTTTCATTGTTTTTCATGGTGTATCACTAGAAAAATGGATACCACTTAGAATATGAATGTATGTTCTTTCAAGAACTCAAGTGTTATAATAACACCAAAAAAGAAATACAAACTCAACATATGTTTATATTGTTCACATAAACCGTTATAGATTCATATTGCATTCATTAAAAATTCATTTTCATCCCTTGAAAACATGATAAATTATTAAGAGTTTTTTAAAACATGATAAATTATTGAGATGTGTAACCCTAGCTATATTATTTATTAAAAATTCATCTTCATCATTTTAAAAACATGACAAATTATATTGAGATTTGTTAAATTCATTTTAAAAGGAAAATTAAATTTGACATTTTAAACTATTAAAAAACACACCAAATTTTTTTAAAGTTTCTTGGAACAAAGTTTGCAAAATCGAATTTCTATTTTGGAACAAAATTTGCAAAACCAAATTTCTTATAAAATTAGAAAAAGCGAAAAAACTATTTTCAAACCAATCCATTATGTTGAAAAGGTTGACAACAAAACCAATCCATTATGTTGAAAAGGTTGACAACAAAACCCCTGGATTCGAGGCACAATCATCTATATCAACTTCTCTTCATCGGAATTCAGTTGTGTATGTGTCAATTCCGTTGAAGCATGTATAGGAGAGCATTTACTGCTCAGTTAATAAGTTGTTTGAGCTATGACTGTAAACTTGAGTGAATTATTAATTCAATGTATGTGAGAAGAGGGGAGTGAGTTATAAAATTGTAAAACCACCATTAATGAATAGCAAGAAGCATCGATACCTTTGCCTGGTGGACGTAGTCCAAAGTTGGGAGAATCACGTAAATCTCTGTGTTTATTTTATCATTTTTTCCTTATGATATGATGTGTTTTTTGTATTCTCTACTGCGTATTAGTTATGTTTTGTGGATGAGTGGGATAACAAATGGTATCAGAGCCAATTAGAGGCTGCTGAAAATGTAGCAACGATACCATTTGCGGGAGCGTCGTTTATTCTCGGAGGAGAAACAATGCAGTAGCAAATTGGAGGAGCAACAATGCCATTTTTTCGTAGGGAAGCCTCTTTTCACATCAGCATTGGTCTCTCTTTGTGTAGGGAGCATTGGTTTCACAATCAACGCTTGTCTCTCTTATTATAGGGAGCATTGATTCATGTCCGCACTTACGGTGTTTCGAAACTCAAAATCGACGTTGGCCTCTTCTCTTAAAGGGTGCGCCGATTGCAAATCTCTCTTGTGGGCTCATGATCATTCAGACTCCTCCCTCCTTCATCGAGCATATTAATGGAGAAGATTATTGTGGAGCATATTAAAGGAGCAGAGATTGTGGAGATTCTAGGATCCACTTCCCAAGGATGTGAAGGAGCGGATTAACAAGAGTGGAGGTAATACTTGAAGAAACAAAGGCTGAGAAGTACGAGAACGTATGAGATGGAAAAGACTCAAAGTGTCAAGTTTGAAATTGAGAAATTCAATGGAAAGAACATTTTTGAGATCTGGAAGATCAAGATGAACGATTTGCTCATGCAACAAGGCATGGTGAAGGCGCTTTTGGGAAAATCAAAGAAACTCGTGACCATTTCAGATGAAGAGTCAGAAGAGATCAATGCGAGAGCACTAAGTGCCATACATCTTTGTTTGGTCGATGATGTTTTGTTCAACATTGTCATGAAGAATACAAAAACCGGTTTGTGGACGAAGGTGGAAAGCTTGTATATGATGAAATCCTTGACGAATAGGATCTTCCTGAAAATACAATTGTATAGTTTGCGCATGAAGGAAGGTACAAAAATATATGATCATTTAAATACTTTTAGTACTCTTTTAGTCCAGTTGGCTATCATGGGAGTGAAATTTGAATCTGAAGACAAGACAATTACATTATTGTGTTATTTTCCTGAGTCATGAGATCACTTTGTTACCTCTATTAGTTTCAGTTCAACAGAAAGTATTGAGTTTGATGTTATTGTTGGATCTTTGTTGTCTGAGGAAACAAGGAAGAAATCCAATTTAGAAACCTCTACACCTCAGGCGATGGTGGTCAGAGGAAGACCTAAAGAAAGAGGACTTACCAGTCTATAGATGATGGAATTATTTACATGGGAAATGATGTATCCTGTAAAGTTGAGGGAATTGGTAGGATTCAAATCAAGATGTTTGATGGATTTGTTAAGATACTAACTGATGTGAGACATGTACCTGAGCTTAGGAATAAACCAATCTCTTTGGGATTCTTAGATACTAGAGGAATAAAATTATTGTTCAAGGTGGAGTTATGAAGGTCTACAAAGGAATCCTACTAGTTATGAAAACGAAGAAGGTTGGAAACATGTTTTTGTTAGAAGGTAGAACTGAGTCAGATCATGCGACAGTTGTATCTAATAATGGAAATGATTATGTTCGACTATGGAATCAACGGTTGGGCCATATGAGTGAAAAAATATTAAATGTATTATCTGATTGCAAGTTACTTCCTAGTCTAAAGTCTTTAAAGTTCAATTTTTGCAAGCACTGTATTTATGGGAAAAAAATATGCATAAATTTAGAACCGGAAGACACACCAATGAGGGAATCCTTGATTATATCCATTTTGATGTTTGGGGACCATCCCCTACTATTTCGTATGGAGGATCATCATACTTTGTTAATTTTATAGATGATTTCTCTAAGAAGGTGTGGATCTATATGTTGAAAACAAAGGCTGATGTATTTACTATTTTCAAGAAGTTTAGAGCTTTAGTGGAAAAGAACACTGGTAGGTCCATTAAATATTTAAGAACTGATAATGGTGGTGAATTTATGTCAATGGAATTTGAGAACTATTCCAAGTATTTTGGGATTGATCTAGGCATAAAACTACTGCCTATACTCCTCAACAAACGAACTTGTTGAACGCATGAACAAGACTCTTCTAGAGAGAGCAGGGAGTATGCTTAGTAATGCAAACTTACAGCAAGAACTATGGGCAAACGTAGTATCTACAACTTTTTATCTGGTGAATCGATCACCATCAACAACAATAGAGTGAAAGATTCCTGAAGAGGTATGGATAGGTCACCCTTGTAATTATTCTAATCTTAAAGTTTTTGGTTGTGAAACCTATGCTCTAATTCTGAAACATCAGTGTTCTAAATTAGATCCAAAATAAAAGAGACTTATCTTTGTTGGATATGGTGATGGTATTAAGGGGTATAGGTTGTGGGATCCTACTTCCCACAAGATCACCATTAACAGAGATTTAATATTTGATGAATCATCTCTCATCAAATCAGATGTAGATGTTCAAATGAAACAGGTAGAAGTACCTAGGTATCAAAAGATTCAGTTTGAAACTTGTTCAACTACAGATGAGAGTGAACATGAACAAGTTTCTAAATATGTTCATGAAGAGGTTCTTGCAAAGGAAAACATGGATGATGATGACAATCAACAGATTGTGGATGAGCCACAAACTTCCCTAAGGATGTCTACACGAGTTAGAGTTCCTCCAAGAAGGTATGATGATTTTGTTTCATCGGTTTATTTAAGTACTAATGATGATGAACCTTCATGCTATCAAGAAGTTGTGGAGGGTTCTAATAGTGAAAAATGGAAAGAAGCAATGAATGATGAAATGGATGCTTTAGAAAGGAATGTTAGATGGGACCTGGTAGAACTTCCAAGAGACAAGAAAATTGTAGGTTGCAAGTGGGTCTACAAGATGAAGAAGGGTGTTGATGATAAGGTAGAAAGGCACAAAGTAAGGCCAGTTGGAAAATGATATTCTAAGAAAGAAGGTATTGACTTTCATGAGATTTTTTCACCAATTGTTAAGATCGTTTCAATTCGAATTGTGTTAGCATTAGTTGCATTACTTGATTTGGAGTTGGAGCAGCTAGATGTTAAGATTTGTTTCTTACATGGAGATTTGGAAGAGTAGATTTACATGGAACAACATGAAGGGTTCATTTAGAATCGCAACAAGAAATTTGTTTGCAGGCTCAAGAAATCATTGTATGGTTGGAGGCATTCGCCCAAACAATGGTACAAGAAATTTGACTCTTTCATGATGAGCCAAAATTATACAAGGAGTGAGTATGATCATTGTGTTTACTTTAAGAAATTGAATAATGGCATATTCATTATCTTAGTATTGTATGCTGACGATATTCTTTTAGCAAGAAAAAGAATAACTCAGATATGGCTAGGACGTTTGATATGAAAGATCTAGGAGCAACAAAGCAGATTTTGGGCATGGAGATATTCAGAAACAGGAGGAATGGTAAACTTTGGTTGTCACAACAGAAGTATATTGGGAATATACTTTTGAGGTTTGGTATGAGTAGTGTGAAACCAATTTCAATCCCTTTCGCTTCTCATTTTAAGCTTTCTTCAAGTTTATGTCCTAGTACAATAGAAGAAAATGAATATATGTCTCAAATACCATATGCTAATACAGTAGGAAGTTTAATGTATCTGATGGTTAGTACAAGACCAAACATTTCACATGCAGTTGGGGTTGTCAGCAGATATATAAAAAATCCAGGTAAAGAGTGTTAACATATTGTTTAACTGCAAAGAATATTCTTATTCCCTTTTGTGGATAAAGTAAAAGATAAAATATATTTATTATTGATTAGATCAATCCCCTATTGTGAATTGAT
>SNQJ01S0002670.1:124598-172138 GCA_010110895.2 Picea sitchensis
AGAGATTGATAATTTACAGCTCTCTACTCATTATACACATGTAATTGCTCATTCTTCTTATTATTTTTACGGACTCCAGCTTCAGATTATGTATACGTGTTTACACTACGAAGTCGGATGGAAACTGGATGAAACATGGAAACATGTTATCAAAAACATCAAGTATGAATTTGAATATATGTATATGTTTTAGAAGAATTGGATACTTTAAAAAATTATGTAAATAATAACAGCAAAGTAACAATATTTAAGTAACAAAGTAACAACAAAGTAACAAAGAAACATATTTTTTTGTGGATCTCCATATTCCCTGATTGAAACCCGTAACGAATCCTAATGGTTTTGTTTGGACCTGAGCAAGTTGAGAAAACACAACATTGGCAAGAACCACGTTCATCAGAATATATAACTCATGCTCCTTCATGTTCTTCAAATTCTTTGGCTATACATACTGTGGAAAAAAGCAATCAGAAGAAAATGTTAAACATGCCATTCAATTCTTTTGGACTAGTCCATAATTTTGTTAACATGGCATTCAATTGTTTTTTCTTCTTATTTTTGTGTTGTGGCATATTTGTGAATAAAATTTGATAGATGTCTTCATGATTATTTTGTGTGACATATTTGTGAATAGAATTTGATACATGTCTTCATGACTTTTTTATCATGACTTTTGTGCTTTTCTGACGTGGCATAATTGTGAATAGAACTTGATAGACATCTTCATGACTTTTTTGTTCAAATATATATATAGATAAGTTTTTATCTGGAAATTAATTTGGGGATAGTCTTTAAAATGACTCGATAAAAATGATATTGATCGTCGCCAGGAAAATATCTTAAAAAAAGTCGTGTACGAAGAAAAAAAGGAGTCGAGACGTCTTCTTTTACAGTCAATACTCGAATCCAATAGGAACTCGTCCTAAGTAGCAGTTCTTATGGCGCCCGCCGCCCGAACAGAGCGCCTTTTACAAACATGTGATGCATTAGTCAATACACCTGAAATTCGTCCAAGCGTTCGCACCCATCTACCAATACCAACTATTTCGGTCATGTGTATTATTCAAACTTCAAAGCAATGCTTTGCCTTTGCGATACGGCAGTCAAAACGCACGCACAGGCACAACGGAGACCGCGGTGAGCGAAGATTTCACGCTTACTGATCCCTAGCAAAGCCGTGGCCACATCTCTGCAATGCCGAGGCTGAGGTTAATTGGACACGGACGAAACCAGGACCGTCCGATCATCAGCGCATCGATCCAACGCATCTCATCCATTTCGGAGATATAACGTGTGTGAAACTTCCGAAATAATTTCAACCGTTCATATATTCGAAGAGAACGGTCCTTATTGAATCGCACAATCTGAAATTCAGACCAAAAATGTCATAGGAAATTGCCGAACAGACCTTCACTGTCGATTAGTCCTTCATCCAATGGCTGACATCATTTCGGAGTCTCTTGTCTCTAGATTTCGGAGTCTCTTGCATGCACATGTGCATGCATACAATTTATTTATGAACTACTAGTATAACTATGTTTGTATAACTCAGTGATAGATGTTATATATGTGAGCATATCCATAGAGGTGGAGTACAATGCAAGTGCAAGCTATTAAGTGTGTGAGGAGAGGATGGTTGTATGTCTATCAAGGTTATTGTAATTCTCCCTTGAATAATAAGAAGACCAATAATCATTGCCCGTGGTTTTTTCCCTCATTGGGTTTCCACATAAATCACTATGTCAAATTGTGGGATTGTTTTGCTTGGTTTTAATGTGTGTTTGATCTTGCTTGTTTTATGCTTTGTTATTTGTTATGTTTTGATTCCACTTCCTAACAAGTGGTATCAGAGCTTAGAGTTGAAGGAGCAGAGAGCGAAGGAGAAGAGAATCTAGTTGCTCGATCGAAGAGCAAGTTAACCTAGCCAAGTGAAGTGGATCAACCAAAGATGGGTTTTATTACATCATCATAGGTTGTCCCTGTGGCACAGTGCAACGATCGCGCACACACTTATACACAGTGCGGCATCGTCGTTGGCACATAGTTATACATAGTGCGACATCGTCGCAGGTCCCAATTTGACATAGTGCGACAATTTGAGTGCAAATCATTGCAGGCTACCCATTAACACAGTCCTAATCGCAGCGGGTGATACTCATACAAAACGAAAAATTTGATGGTTTGAAGTTCAATTTTTTTGGAAATGGTCATGAGCTTTAATAAAGGCGGGATATTAATTTAATAAAGGTGAGGTGGAGGATCACTTTATTATATAAAAAGGTGGATGATGTCACATTTGTCCTATTAGTCCCTGTCGTAGGCATAGAGGGACTATAGCGATCAATAAATCGTTGACCTGTTATTAGATTGTGCATTGACCATAAATATTTCCATATTATCTATTGTTGGAATAAGGGAAGTGAAAACATCGATTTTTATATAATAGAAAGTATCATGTTTGTCAAGATCTGATAGGACAACGGATTGGAGGTCTTATTGCCGGCTTCGCTATTCCCAATGTTAAATATGTTCGCATATCCAAAGTATTTGATCGTATATGGTATTTTTGAATCATATGTTTTATCATGCATTGGTCGAAGGTGGATTAATGCTAGCATTAGTTCAAATGTTTCATTTAGCATTTTCTGTTGGGTAGAATACATTCTCTACCATATTACTATGTGTGATTTTTGCTTTATTGGTGCGTTCTTCGAGAGAACAGGCCTGCCACGCTACATTTTTTCTTAAATTCTTGCACAGGGCTATGCCCTTCGATGGTTTTGATAGTCTTAATTGTTTACCTAACAACTCTGTCAGTCTTAAATGTTTATTGTACAGATACGTTGCAATACAGTTTCGTTCATGGTCGGCATCGCTGCTCCAGTGGTTGATCCTTGTTCGCTGCTTCGTTCCATGATTCTGGTTCTTGTTTGATTCAACTTTGCAAAGTTGATGTACTGCAGTTGCAGTTCGACCTCTTCGTTGTTGTTCACTGGTTTGTTGTTCTTCAACTTTGCAAGTTGTTGGACCTGTTGTTGTGGTTTCCAGTTTTTGGGGCTGAGCTCTTGTCATCCTTCGTTGACGGGTAAGTTTCTTTGTTGTTGTTATTTTTCAATGGTGGGAGTTCGTGCCTCCAAATTCTGTTGCAGACCATCTTTGTCTGTGCTCTTAATTTCTGTTCCTCGAAACCATGCGTCTTCATATGCCGGTTGCCACATCCATAGCTTTTTCGAAAATTGCAATGCAGAGGGGTTTACTGAAAGTAGTTCGGAGCTATCAGAAGAGGGAACCATCCAGCGAGGTGTAGACGCAGGGAATGCATTTATTATGTGGGTCGGAAAACTGTGTCCACCTGTTCTCTTTCTGTTGAGTAAATTTATGGTTTTATTTATTTGCGTTGTTTCTTCGGTTTGGTTCAGTTTCTAGTGTGGGTTTGTTTTCTTCTCATCCACTATAGGGACTAGGGGGGATTGAAGTTGAGAAGAAGAAGGTTGAAAGATACATATGGGGATTGGTGCCCTATTTTTCTTTCCTTTTTTTTTTAGCTACCTTTTATTTTTTTCCCCGCGTTTTCTCTGTTTTCATAGAAATTGAAAGTATGTAGCAAACAACTTCAAAATCATAGTTGAAGAGATGGAAGAAGTAATAGATGTTGACTTGTATGAATTAGATACACAGTCCATTATACATGACAACATTGACGTCGTTTTTCATAGCAATGGCATTTTTAGATTGGATGCATTCTCCTATACTGTTGGAGATTGCCTTTTCGATACATTCTAGGTTCTATTGCGTTTCCGGTATTTGTCGACAGAGCTGCGCAATGGATTGATAGATTATTTCTTGACCTGTTTTAAAAATGGCGATGTTGAGGCTTTGGAGTCCTATGAATATGAACTAGAATCTGATTTTCTTCGGCAGTTGCATGGAATACATGATGTCGCTATGTATTTTTCAAAGATGCGGTTGTCTGCATCTCCAGTTCTGTATGCACATGAGAGGGAACTTTGGGGAGATACATTTTGTATAGGGTGGTTGTCTAACTGGCTGAATATATCAATTGGAATATGGTCATTGACAAGAAAAACAAGATATATACTATTCAACAAAAATGCATCTGACAATCCATACTGCATCTTATTCCATGATTCCAATGCCGTCAGTGGTCATTATGAACCACTACTGTACAAAAAAATGTCCATATGAAATATAGAAGGGCTTCGTATTTGCTTGTTCTTTGTTTGCAAAGACCTTGAATCGCAATGGAAACGGATTTTGCATCGCATAGATTGTCATGGTTTACAACTGGCAACAAATGTTGTGTCTAGCTGTGGAGATAGTTTGTTCACTGCAATTTGTTGTTTGGTGGCAGCGGACCTTTATGTTCAGTCACTGCAGCTTTACACTATACAATCCTTATCCAATACAATTATAGGCGGCAACCAACAGGCTTTTAGGTGCTTGCATAAACACCTTTGCCCATATGTCCTAGAAAATATGCCGACAGTTGGAACTTGGCAAGAATACCTTGTGACCATAGCACTTCCATATGAAAAAGGGAATGTGGAGGGTTGCAGATTCTGTTTGCAATGGTTGTCTATGATATTCAGGGTGAATATCCAGGTTTGGTTGTCCTTGCCAGATGGCAGTGTCCATTCTTGGTTTACTGATTGATCTGCCCAAGAAGGCGATCTACAGGAGAAGGTGACCATGCAATCCATAGTGTGGCTTATGACCAAAAACTCTCCTCAGGGGCACGAATATGAACAGGGGTACACCATTAGTTTGGGTGACCAAGCAAATGGGGATCCAGACTAGGGTGACCCGAGAGTGGACAAGAGGTTTTGGCAATCTCAGAGTGACCTCCGGGGATTAGTGGGAGACGGTGAGTGCAACCATGGAAGAGGGCGTACTCACTTCATTCCCACAAAGAAGAAACCAACAAGGGCGCAAACCCCAGTTGGTGCGCCCTCCCTTCTGCCTCAAAAAACTTGAAGGAAATGATTTTCTCCCTGAGAGAGTGGCTAGATAATGAGATAAGCTTGCTATCAGAGGTGGAAGCATGGCAAATGGATTCACCAGGAGGCAGCCATGAAGGAAGGTGCACTAGTTATTCTTTAGAAACCCTAAAAACGAAATTGTCGTGAATGTAAAATGAAAACTCAAAAAAGAAAACAACCAAGACACATAGCTTTAGAAGAAAGGTAAGAATGCTTTATTTTAGTCCCGATTCACCTTATATACCAAGGGAACCATTTATTTTACATATATTTAATTCACCATCAAAAGGTGAACAAGTGTTGCGCCTAGGTGATTGACTTGTGCACCTTAGGTGGACGTTCCCCTTGGTGGCCTCCTTGGCCCAATTCCTCCCAGTTTAGATCTGGAAGCATCCCGACTTCCATGAGAAGATGCAAAAACTTGTTGTGCAATACATCATTTGTGATCCACTTTCCCTAAGATGGAGTTTGGCCTTGGCGGGCTACCATATATGAAGTGTAAGTCTGGTGTCTTGTAGAGAGACTTCAAGTGTCCAGTATAGTGTTTTTGTCCAATGGGAGTTGGAAATCAAGAATGTTGTCCACTAGATGAGTGATGGTGACTGGTTATTCCAAGAGGGAAGGCTCAAACAACTTTAAGTGATTTACATTAATGACATTGTGGATTCTCAGTTGTGGTTTCAGATCCAACCTATATGCATTTTCTCCAATCTTGTCAAGTATTGTATACGAACCATATCTGATTGGCAGAAGCTTGTGAGGCGGCCTTTGAAGCGCTTCTTATCCAAGTGTAACTAGACTTGATCCCCTGGTTGAAAGGCCATGAAGGTTCTTTGTTTGTCATGGTGCTGCTTGGCATGATATTGCGTTGCTTTGAGTGTTGATGTGACTGCACTGTGGCATTGTGCAATTTGTTGGAGAAATCATTGAGCTGACAATTGTTCTTGTTGTTGATGGAAGGTACCTTGAGGATCCCAAGTGAGTGGAAGCTTGGTTGGAGATGATAGTTGGAAGCCCGAGGAGACTTCAAAAGGTGAAAATCATGTAGAAGAATGTGTTGTCTTGTTGTAGCTATGCTGGAGAATGTGCAAGTAATTGTCCCATTGTTTGTTGCACCTAAAGTGAGTTCGAAGAGCATGCACCAATACTCTGTTGACAACCTCTGTTTGGCCATCCGTTTGAGGATGGAATGCAGTAGAAAACTTGAGGTGGAACCCCAATAGTGCCCATATGGTCTTCCAAAATGTACTGAGGAAGAGAGAATCTATGTCTGAGATGATACTGCTTGGGAGGCCAAAATGGGGCCAAACATGACGGAAATAGAGTTATGTTGTTTGTGCTACTGTAGTAGTCTTTGTGCATGGGATAAAAAGTTCATTTTTCTGAAGCGGCATACCACTAACCAGATTGCATCATGTTTCTTTTGGGTTGTTGGAAGTCCATTGAGATTTACTCCCAAGGCCGAGACGGAAGCGACAGTGGTTGATACAACCAATGCATCCGGTTGGATGGCTTGGATTATGAGAATAAGGCACAAGATCTGATAAGTTTTTCAACTTGAGGTTGCATGGAAGGCCAATGAAAATGGAGTTGCAGATGTTGGGTGGTATTTGTGGTCCCAAAGTGGCCCCCATAGGCTGAAGCATGTGCTTCCCTGATGAGCAAGAGGTGGTCTTCTGAGTGTAGTCTAGGAAGGGGGTCTGATTGATCATTGTGGGCCTTTGCAAAGCTTCCCAAATCTATCGAAAGTTGGTGTCAGTAGCATATTGATCTTTCCATGTGTCATAAGTAGCACAACGTACTTCTAGAATGGAAAGAACTAGAGTGGGAGGTCGACTTAACAAATCAACCATTTTATTAGAAGTGATTTTCTTGTATCTGATGACTAAGTGAAATTGTTGAATGTAGGAGGCTCATTTAAGGTGACTTTCTTCCTGAATCTTCGATTGAGAGTTGTTGAAAATCAAAGGGTGGTGGTCGGTATGTAGAATGGTTTATTTACCCAACAAATAATGCCTCCATTGTTTGAGTGCTTGCACCAGACTATAAAATTCCTTGTCATATGTACTATAATTTTTCTTTGCCTTAAATAGGGTTTCAGAGTGGTAAGCAATGGGGTGTCCTCCTTGTTTAAGTATGACACCAATAACATATTATGAGGCGTCAGACTCAATCACAAAGGGTTGGGAGAAGTCTGGCAGATGTAAAACAAGGGATGAGCAAAGGGCGCCTTTGAGATGAGCAAAGTGAGTAGTTTCTTCTTTGGTCGAGATGAATGTAGAAGAAGCATTTGAGAGCTGATGCAAAGGTCGAGCAAGATTTGAAAAAGAGGGAATGAACATACGATATAAATTGATGCCACCCAAAAATATTTTCAACTCCTTAGCTGAAGAAGGTAGAGGTCATTGTTTCAATGCTTGGATGCGAGCTGAATCTAGTTGAATACCCTCTGAGTTGACCACAAAGCCGAGATAGGGGACTGAATTTTGACCAAAATATGATTTATTCTCTTTGACTTGCAACTTGTTTTCTTGGATAATTTGGAGAACTTGTCGGACATGTTTCATGTGAGTGTCCCATGTCCGACTGAAGATGAGAATGTCATCTAAGTAGATGACCACAAATCGACCCAAATGTGCTCTGAAGATGTCATTTATGAGCCTCATGAAAGTGGTTGGGGTGTTGGTGAGAGCGAAAGGCATGACTTTCCACTCAAAAATACCAAATTTGGTCTTGAACACTATTTTCCAAACATCATTTGGGTTCATTCGAACTTGATGGTAGCCGGTTGTCAAATCCAATTTAGTAAACCACTTAGCTCCTTGGAGGGTGTCGAGTAGTTCCTCAATCCAGGGAAGGGGGTAATGGTTTTTTATTGTGGCTTTGTTCAAGGCTCGATAATCAATGACAAGGAGAATTTTTGAGGTATCTCGTTTAGGGATGACAAAGGTGACATAAGAACAGGGAGAAGATGAAGATTGGATGTGGCCAGATTTGATGAGGTCGGTAAGTTGTCTTTCCATTTCCTCTGTTTTCTGTTGGTGTCAACCAGTATGTAGGGGCATTAGGTAAGGCAGATCCGGGGATGAGATGAATGGAATGGCCAATGTGGCGGGAGGGGGGAAGTCCCTCTGGAGGTTGAAATACCTCTGCGAACTCATGGAGGATGGGAGTCATAGTTTCAGGAACAAGGTGTGTTATATTGTTTGGTGTTATTGGGCGCACCAAATAGAGAGAGACACATTGGTTTAAGTGTACATGTGGGATTTTTTCTTTGGTAGAAGGGGGTTTGGGTTTTGCTGCAGTTAAGATATAAATGTGGCCTTTTTTGGGAATTTTGTACTGGTGGGATTTGGCTAGATAGATAGCATTTCATTGGGTTTGGTATGGGATACCGAGAAGAAAATCTGCACAATCCGCACAATCCAAGGGGGAGACGTCACAAAGGACAGTATCTTTGAATTGGCCTATGGTGAAAGTGACCAGACAACGCTTGGAAACTAGGAGGCGAGGGCCATCCTTTTGGAACCATCCGAGTTGATAGGGTTGCAGATGTGGAGTGGTGAAAATATTAAGGCAGTTGACAAGGGCTTGAGACACCAAATTTTTCTGGCTTCCATTGTCCATAATCAGTAAAGCCAAGGAATTTTTGATTTGGCAGTTATGGGTGAAGAGGGGTTGGGTGTATGCATTCGAATCTTCCTAGGTCATTAGAATCAATGAGGGATCTACTTCTATGGGATTGTCTAGAGAAACTTCTTTGGTATCTTCTACTTGGGAAGGCGCAATGAGCTCAGTGAGTAGAGTTTTGTTGGTTTTTAGATTTTGGAGGATTCGATAATCTGATGAATTGTGTGAAGTAGTTTTGTGGAATGAGCACCAGAGTGTCCTTGTAGTTGTATTGGGTGTGGGGTTTTGAGTCTGAGGAGGTGGAAAGCAGGCCGAGGGATGGGAGTTGGATGGTTGAGAGGCGGGGGGGTTGGTGTAAGGGTGGGACTGAGGAATACAACCTCTAGGAGTGACTTTCCTTTCTATAGCCAAAGATCTCTGAAATGTTTTATCTAAAGTTGGATTTTCAAACAACTATACTTCTCGATGGAATTGAATTAATAAACCAACCACAAATTTTAATATGAGTACCTCTTCCGGATCTAGAACATGAAGTAAGAGGTGCATATTGTAGAAGAAGTCTATGTAGCCTTGCACTCCTTGTGAAGGGAGTTGTCGAAGTTGGTTCCATTTGATCCATAAGGATTGCACATACCCAGGTGGGTAGATGATCCGGATTATTTTTGGCACGAAATGAGAGTGGAGATATAATAAAGAAATGGACAGAGATATTGCAGATATTCAATAATATAACAGAAATGTATCATAGATGCAACCATAAACATAGATATACAATAATACATGATTTATATTAATCAAAGAAATGTACAGAGACTGTAAAAATACAGAGTGAAAGACTTGCTAGAATGGTTGCAGCTTATCTCTGAGAAGAGATGTGACGGCTACTCGCATTCGTAAGAAGATGATTACAATGAGGCTCCGAAGGCCCTTTTACAATAAACGGGAATGCCAAAGTTCCTATACATCCAAAAACCTAACCCTAGGAGATGAAGCGCCAAAAGTCATGTGGGCCCTGTTTGGGTAAGTTGGTGCATCAACTTCCCAGGGTTGTAACTTTTGCATACGATCTCCGTTTTAGGCGTATGATAGCTCGTTGGAAAGATCTATCTGAGGCCTACAACGCTTGAGACAAAATAGCATTGTAGATGAAATTTTGTGAGAGAAAATACACAAAAAAACATCATTTAGGGCCTCAAAATGGCCCCGGAAGTTCAGGACCTAAAAAAACTGCTAAAAATAGTAAATTACCAGAAATGCCAGAAACATGTTTTGGGCCAGTCGGAGAAGGTGGGTGGCCACCGATATCCACTTGGATCAGTAGAAGCGATTTTTCAAAGCTTCAGAAAGTCGAGCCTAGCTTTTGATGGGTTGTGAAGTAGAGGATTCTGGAGAATCCCCAATCTCTATCACAAATGTGGTCTTCTCTTGCTCTATATCCCACCAAGTTTGTGCCAGTCCTTCTAATTGCAAGGAAATAATCTGGAGTTTTCTTTCCTCGGTAAGGCCTCGAGTTTTCTTTCCTCGGATAGGCTACGGATCCAAGAATCCATCATTTCACCATTCGTTTTCCCAACAAACTTGGGTATTTGGATTCGAGTGTCCAACCAGAATGGATCTAGATTGTTTTGTTGTTTCATTTTGAGTAGCTCATTGAGGACAGAGGAAAGATCTTGGACTGGATTTGATGTGTTGGAATCTGAATCTACTGCCAAAGGATCTTTGCGTGGAGGCATTGTGACGCTAGCTGAAGAGAAAAGGTGCCCCTAGGTTGCAATGCTGAACATAGGACTTTTTTTTTAGAACAGAGGACTCAAAACCCGAAGGCAACAGAGCTTGAACTGGTCTAGAGGGAGAGATATGTATTGTTTTAGATCTATGGAGATCCTCTCTACGACAATGGATATGTGGGCGTCGTTGGGTCTTATGAGATCTGTGGATCTTCTTGCATAAAATGGAAACCTTGGAATGGGCAAACTCTGGATTATTTCATGAAAATCCCCAAAAAAAATTTGGCTCAATCTTCAAGATCAGAAGATTTTCCATGGATATTGAGGCTCTGATACCAATTGATCTACCCAATAAGGAGATCTACAGAAGAAGGTGACCATGCAAGCCATAGCTTGGATTCTGACCAAAAACTCTCCTCAGGGGTGCACATCTGAAGAGGTGTGAATCATTAGTTTGGGTGACCAAGCAAATGGGGATCCAGACCGGGGTGACCCGAGAGTGGCCAAGAGGTTTTGGAAATCTCAGAGTGACCTCCGAGGATTAGTGGGAGAATCCCAGTGCAGCCATGGAATAGGGTGCACTCACTTCATTCCTACAAAGAAGAAACTAGCAAGGGCGCAAACCCCAGTTGGTGCACCCTCCATTCTGCCTCAGAAAACTTGAAGGAAATGTTTTTTTCCCTGAGAGAGTGTCTAGCTGATGAGATAAGATTGCTCTCATAGGTGGAGGCATGGAAAAAGGAGCCACCAAGAGCCAGCCATGAAGGAAGGCACACTGGTTATTCTTCAAAAACCTTAAAAATGAAATTGTCGTGAATGTAAACTGCAAACTCATAAAATAAAACAACCAAGACACATAGCTTCAGAAGAAAGGTGAGAATTCTTTATTTTAGTCTTGGTTCAGATTATATACCAAGGGAACCATTTATTTTACATATATTTAATTCATCATCAAAAGGTGAAGAAGTGTTGCGCTTAGGTGATTGACTTGTGCGTCCTAGTTGGGCATTCCCCTTGGTGGCCTCCTTGGCCAACTGATTCAAATTACGATAGAACAATTGACATCCTCTCATTGAAAACATATACAACACATATACATTATGAAACTTTTCTTGGACATATCGGTAGCTCAGGGTTGAATGTCCATGCCACCCAAACGACATTGAATATGCATATGCGTTGAATACTTTTTAGTGAAAATGAGACTCCTCTTGGTTGCAATATGGGCATATAGGGCTTGAACAAAAAAAACATATGTAAAATTCATGAGAGTTATGATGAGGCCATAGAGGGATTAAACAAAAAACATAGAGTAAGTTATCACAATTTGAAAAACGTTATGCGTCAAATTCGTCCGAGTTGTGATAAGGCCATAGAGGCCTTAAACAAAAAATGTAAAGTAGTTTATGAGAATTTGAGTGACACTGAAATTCATCCTAGTTGCCATCATCTCATCCTGCCCTTGGGCAAGAAACGTAGAGTAAGTTACCACAACTTGAAAAAGGTCACACGTGAGAGAAAAAAATACATTGCTAGGCTTCCTTTTAGAGAGAAACTCACATATGACAATGTAAAGAAATTTGTTCATGCATAAAAGAACATAAAAAAAATATGATCGCGTATCCCATAATGGTCATACAACTACGAAATTTTGTGGTCTAGAAGAAACACCATGCAGTACTAGAAATGAAAACCAGGAAATAGTTTCTACCCATACTTCCCTGCGAAAGAAAAATGGAAGACATACCTACATGAAACAAATGAAAGACACTCCTTCCATTGCATGTGCAATTTGTGAACAATTGAATTTTTCAAAAAACAGTAAGTCTTTCGCGCCTAATTTTCAATCAGAATACCTCCTCTTGACAGCGCATGATAAACCATTTTCTAGTGGGAAAGTTTGTCTTCCATGCAAACAATCGCTTGAAAATGGAAAACTGCCACAGTTTGCAACCCCTGACCAAATAAGATGTAATATACCACTACCATATGTAAGTGCACTTTCAGAACTTTAGGAGAGACTTGTGTCTCTGCGAATTACATTTTCTCGAATCAGACCTTGGGGCTATAAATGACCCCATATGGGCTTAACAAGATCAATTATTAATGTGTTTGTTCAACTAGATGTTGTGCAAAACGCATTGCCACAATTCATTAACAATACAATGACAATTGTTGTGGCTCTGAAAAGATGCTTGCACTACAAAAATGCCTATCAGACAGGCAAAGTGCGTGTGCATGCTGTTATGAAATCATTAAAGGAATTATGTTCGAGGGCCCTATACAAAGTAGAGAACATTTGTATAAATGGGAATTGAATCACTATTCTTGTAGAAGAGGATGGAAACTCTGCAAACACACTCGAAAATCCTAGTGAATTTGATACAAGTGATGAATTGGAGAATGAAACACCTTCTAAAACATTGGTGTATGGATTCACTGATTCACAGTGCATTCGTGACTTGTAAGAAAAAATTGTCGAAATTGCACCTGCCGAGGGGCAGCGTCCACTTGGAATATTCAAGGAAAAATTCGCCGAGGAAATGAACTTTCCAACACTCTTCTATGGAGATCCACATGCTAGTGATATTACATAACGATTTAGTTATCTTAAAATAGTTCGATGGGAGCTGCTACATTCAAGCAGTTACTTCTCTTGTCACATAACAAATTTGTTTTTCAAAACAATGTGCATAATAATAGAGCAAGTTATGTCTTGCATGTGGGTCTGAATAAGAAAAGGCCAATTACAAGGAAGAAAGTTGTTGGCCAAGGATGTGAAGTACAAAGTAAACCTAGAAAAAATTCTGAAATCTGATATTGGATACATAGATTTCAAAAACATTCACACCTCTCCTGACTATTTGCAACAAAACAATTTTATTTTTTTTGCAATGATCCGACAATTGGGCCCGCCTACATTTTTCATCACATTTACAAGTGCAGAGCATTGCTGGGATCCATTGGTGGATGTCGTATCTGAGTTGCATAGGAACATGAAACATAAAAAAAAACCGATACATTGGAAAATAATGACATTGACTACCTCATAAGAAAAGACCTAGTGACATGTACTCACTACTATAGACATAGAATAAATGCTTTGACAGAATTGATATTCCATGATGAAACATTTTTTGGAAAAATATCGGACTACTTTTTTGTGACTGAGTTCCAGAATAGGGGAACTGAACATGACCATGCACTGTTGTGGATATAGGGTGCACCAGTCTATGGAGCTGATAACAATTCAGAGATCGAACAATTTATGGATAAATACATAACATGAAACAAAGATCATTTGGATCCAGAACTTGCGAAAGTCCATAGACATTACCATACAAGAAGTTGTAGAAAGCAAAAAAACTCGCATTGCAGATACAACTTTCCTGTGCCGCCAATGAGAGCTACAAGAATCATAGAGCTAGTTATTTTAGAGGACAATGTTGTTGTTGAGAAATCTAAATCCTTGTTCACATTTCTAGAACAAGGATAATTTGACGATCTGATGAGCTTTGATGCCTTCTTGACACAGGTAAATCTATTAGAATATGAGTACATCCAAGCCATACAATTTACGCTTAGGCAACCAACACTTTTCCTTAAATGAAAACTATCGCATATTTGGAACAATAGTTTCGCCAAGGACATGCCAGTTATGTGGAAAGAAAATACAGATGTACAGTACATGTTGAATGCATATACTGCAACATCGTACTGTACCTCATATATGATGAAGATTGACAAATCTATGACAAGTGCATTCAGATGAATACACAAAGAACTTGAAAGAAGTCATATTGATGCCATACAAATGAAAGACACACTTGGCAATACATTTCTTAATCTTCAACAAATTTCTGCTCAGCAATCAATTCACATTTCACTTTCCTTTCCCCTCACTTGTAGTTCAAGAAAATGTGTCTTCATAAACACATCTCCACTTGAAAAACACACATTTTTTTATTAAACCTCCGGTTTTGCTACAACAAGATCCTGACAATTCAGAAGACGTGCTATGTCGCTCTATTATTGATTATTACGTTAAGTGTCCATCTCCTATTAGGCATATCTGCTAAGCAAAATTCGTATCGCATCACAAAAAAAATGGTGCACCCATATCAAAAAGAAAAAAACCCTCTGTCATACGGTTTTTCAAATACAATGAACATTGTGACTATGAAAACTATTGTAGAGAAAACCTGTTGTTGTATGTTCCGTTCGATGAAAACGAAGAGACATTAAAACATAACTTCTCTACATGGGAGGTTGTGTATGTTGTGTCTGACACTATAATGCAAATCAATAAAGCTAGATTTACCTACAATGTTAATCCAACATGGGGTGATCTAGAAGTTGCAGTTAATGACCTAGAAAACCCTAGCGATCATGTTGAGACATTCAGAAACCAAAAAACAACCAATCCTCCTTCTGAGTCCTATGACTTACAAGTAGATTTGCCTCGTCCTCCAGCGAATGGAAGTGAAAAACATATCAATCTTGTTTTTCAATTTACAAAACATGCTTTCCTAATTGAAAATAATGAATACCATAGAATAAGACGTCTGTTGAATCGTGAACAACAAACAATTCTAAAGTACATTGCTCTTAAAAAACAATTGAACATGAACAATCCTCTGTACTTGTTCCTTACAGGCGGAGCAGGAACATGCAAGACAGTCACAGTGAAAGAACTATTCCAAATGCTTATACCAATATATGATTCAAACAACTCCTCTGATCCTATGAAACCAAAGGGCCTAATAGTTGCATACACAGGAGAGGATGCATACAATGCTTGTGGAACAACAATCCACTCTGCATTTTTAATGTCTTTTAATAAGTCATACTTTCTTCTACTTAGCAAGGAAATGTTGAATACATTATCTAAGCTTTATGCAGAACTCAAACTTGTCTTTATAGATGAAGCATCTTTGATTGGGAGTCGGTTCTTGTATTCCATTGACAACCGACTAAGAAGCATAAAACATGTGCAGAGGAAATACATTGGAAACATTGACATGATATTCTATGGGGATATTTACCAGGCACAACCCATCCAAGATTCTTTGATATTTGAAAAACCTACCGTTAACATGGAAACAATCACCCATGACCTCTGGAGAGAGAATGTTAAATGCTTTGAGTTTCATACTACAATGCGCCAGACAGATGAAACATTCATCGTAATTCTGAATAGAATGTGCACAAACAGCCAAACATATGATGACTTGACCTATATCAATTCGAGGTGCTTACAACCTGCACCAATAGACCCAACGTTACCTTACCTTTTCTACAGAAATAAGGATTTTGCAATGCATAACAGGCACATGCTGTCGCTCATGCCTGGCGATGCTATCATCATCAATTCGATTGACCTGGAATAAGACAACCATGGAAATGTTCCACGTCGTGAACATTCAGTCACTTTACCATTGCAGCTTGTCCTCATATTAGAAATGGTGGTTGAAATATATGCCTGTAACTTGTATTATCTATATAATTCAAACACTGGAAGCGATTGGACACATATTTTGTGAATACCGAAACCAGTATTGACATCAGCAAAGACAGGTCGACTGAAGATTCAAAAACAGTTTCCAATTAAACTTGCATGTGGACGTACAATCCGCAGATCACAAGGAATAACACTTGATAATGTTGCATTTCAGCCTGCTGGAATTTAGATGCATGGACTTATATACACAACACTGTCCCATGTCAAAAGCATAGGCTCCTTGTATTTACTAAGTCCTCTCACAAAAGATAACTTCAAAGTGAAACAAAAAGTTGACATTGAAATGGAACGACTCAGGACCACCGCAAAATGGAAACTGCACTATGACTACCAATCCATACAAACAAATTCATTTGTATCAATTCTCTCACTTAACACACGCATCTTAAATTCACACATGGATGATATACTGAATGACTATGATATAATGTAATCTGATATTCTGTGCTTGCAGGAAACACACATGGCATTATGCATGCAAAATAAACAATTCCCAGATCACAATTGCATATCAAGTTACATTACACATGGGGTGATGATACTGGTGAAAAAACATGTAGAAATTTTGGACCATATACATATCCAAGAAAAGAATGTTGAACTGGTTCTTGCAAAAAAAAAATTCTATGAAATAAGGGTTGCAATACTGAATCTGTATGCTACTCCCCATGCAACATTCTCCAACATAATAGAGGTTATTTCCAATGCATTGGGCCATTTCCATCTGAACGGACCCATTGTACTTGTAGGATACTTCAATATTGGCATGCTACAAAATAGTGGTACAAGAAAAGAATTGGAAAAGTACATGTGCAAATTCAATCTCCGCTTTCTTTTGAACAAAACATGTCATCTTCAAAACACACTTATTGACAATGTCTGGTCCAATGTGCCCATTTATCAATACATTATGTTTATCTTAGACACATATTGGTCTGATCACGATACAATTGGTATTGCACTTGAATTATGATATATACATCAAACATATTGCAAAGTCATATTTCTATGTTTCAAAGCATATCTGTATAGCTTGTTGCAAAAATAATAAAAAATAAAAAAATATTTATCTAGTTTCTTGGTTTTCCCTAATCTCTACACATATTGTTCTGGTGAGCATACATTCGATGTTGTACTTGAATTATAAAATATACATTATGCAAAAAAAAAAAAAGGTACATCCTCCCAAAAACTATTTGTCACTCTATTCATCTTATTCTATTTTTTTTAGTATATGTACATAGTACTTGCCTTTTTCTTTACATCTCAAGTTATGTTCATATCCCTTTTGTTTTCTACTTTTGTTGATAGAAACAAACAGGAAAACTAGAGGCCGCAAAGAATGCCTACCTAGAGATGTAGAGGAATCCATGCAAAGGTGCATTCTTTTTTTGCCCGTGTTCCATACTAAACAATTTTTCGTTTACTTTGTCTGTATTTGTCGAACTTGTTTGCAGCTATGTTTTTTTTTTTATTTGCGCCTAGAGCCCGCCAGCCTGCCCTCCTCCTCGAACATAAATGCAATTTTGATCCAACCAGCTCGAGTCCACTTGTCAATTTGTATATCGCCCAACTATGGGTGCTATTTGCAGTACATAGAACAATAGAGGCCCAATGTACAACCCGCAAGTCCGCGATCCAAAAAAGTGGCTAAGTATGGAACAAGAAATCTGTGCATATTTGGTATGTGTTGGTTCTTTCTAGGAGCCCTCTAGCCCTGGAGTCTGTGTCAATTTGTATATCGTGGAAATCAACCCAATGAACAGCCCACAAGTCTGCAATCCAAGTAAGTGGCAAAGTATGGAATAAGGGATCTGTGCATATTTGGTATGTATTGCTCCTTTCTGAGAGCTCGCCAGCCCTGGAGTTTGTGTGAATTTGTATATCGGGGAAATCAATAGAAGTAGAATGTTGAGCCAACCAGCTGACAAATCCACTTGTCAGTTTATTATCATAAGCCATTTGTAAGGCACCAAACAATAGACGCCTATTTTTGACCCCACCGGCCTGAGAACGCGCGATCCAGAAACTGTACATGCTCTATAAAATCTCAGCCACCCTGCAAGTCCACTTGTCAATTTGTATATCGCAGAACTGTGTGTGCTATTTGTAGAACACAGAACAATAGAGCCCTATTTTTTGAGCCCGCCCGCCTGAGAACCCGCGATCCAGAAAGTGGCCAAGTAAGGAATGTGATATCCGTACATGCTCTATAAAATATCAGGTCCATACTTTATAAAGGTACATATTTAGTTTTTCCTTGTTTCTACACACACTAATCTGGTAACCTCAGAGTTGGTGTTGCACATGAATTATGAAATATGCACTGGGAGTTGGACCGAGCCCTTTGGTTTGCTTAGCCAATTTTGAGCCCGCCAGCCTGAGAACCCTCTATCCAAAGACTGTACATGATTCCCTTCGCTATGCTCCCTGAAAGCCTATAGAAAGTCAAACTTTCCATGCTTAGCCACTTTCCTGCAATTCCCCAAATATACAAACGCTCTGCTGAACTGCACCATCATGCCCTCTTACGTTTTACGCGTTTTGCAGTGAACAATTCTGATTGATGCAGTTTCACCATTGGACACTCACCAGTTTCCAAATGAAGTTTCAGACTTCGCCATTCCTTCCTTGCTTTCTCTTCCCCGTGCCTGTCACCTTTGCATGTGTCCATAATAAGAAATATTGTTTATATATATATATATATATATCTATATATATCTATATGTCTTGTTTCTAAATATTTAATGCTAACAGGTCATCATAAAGGTACCGTCTAAGCTGTCATTGATACATTCAAGGCTCGAGAAGTTCTTCCATTAATGTAATATTTGCGAAGAATTTTATTATCCCTTCCTAGTATTAACCTCAAATGTCATTCGCACGCCGCCACCTTGCTTCCTTAAAAAAACCTCAAATCTGTTCCCAGTCTTAATTTTAAATACCATGGAATGTCATTCGCACACCGCCAGCTTGGCTCCTTCAGGAAACCTCCAATCCTTAAATGTTCTTCACCATAACCGCCACCTTCGCACTTCTAAGTATGAAATAATTAAGCTTTACTTCTAACAGGTCACCATACATCATGCATAGATATTGTCATTTATGAGGATATTTTCCATTCGCACTCATTGAACCAATGTTTCCGAGGGGTTATATTGTCCCCTCCATTTCTTCATTTCAATCAGCGTCTGCAGCAAACCAACGTTTTCATAAACTACTGGCAGTAGCTCCACAACAATTTTGTAGAGATATAGTGAACATCTTCCTCACGAGATTCCTGTGCAAAAGAAGGGAAAAAAAATTGTAGGGGAGGTGGAGCAGCCCGAAATTTACTGTGAAAACATGGATCTTGACGCTGATCTGGATAGCATATTTTGCAACCTTGATAAGACCAGAGACACAATTGACCATGCCTACTCAATTGACATGGTTGATACCGAATTTTTTTACGAAGATGAATCCTTCGTATTCCAAAGTGTTGTTTTTGAAAGAAAATAAAAAAATGAATCATTGAAAAAAGAGATGTAAAAAATAAGAAAATAAAACATCGTTCAGAACTTGACCTTATTAATATGCAGGCGTCCAAAATCTCTAAACTTCACATGGAAACCATACATTCTCTTCATGATTCCGTTGGAGTCATTGAGGCCGACAATTCCAGACTAAAGAAACGTATTAAGTAATTAGAAGAAGATTTGTTTCCTATGCCATTGGTTCACAGTCCTTTGGAAATAGCCATACCTGCGACTACCTGCACCCCTCACATCCTGTAGAGGATACGTGGAGAAAAATATCAACAAAAGAATGGAACTGATTACTAAGGCTTGGGAAACATCACAGAATATGGATTCCCTGAGGAGCAGGGAACATAACTTGGTCCAACTTCTGCAGACGGATTTAAAAAATGAAGAAGCTTTCTATTTACACAGGGTCATCCCTTTTTCCTTTCATGTCAACAACATGCTAGACACGACAAGAAGACAACATGATCTCCTGTCCAAAAAATGACTCACTCAATTAGAAGCATGCTGGAAACATAAGGTGAAGAAATTGTATCTCATCATCCAATCATGTGAGCAAGCATTATCAAAGAAAGAAACATTATTCACAAATCTCATCAAAATAGAGTTAGCAGAAAATACAAACGACTTCCAAGACCCCAACTTAATCATCAACTCCCTGGCGTTAACCAAGAAAGATTTTGATAAACAAGTTGATAATTTTAAGGCCTTCTGTTTACAAAATTTTTACATGATTCTTGAATATCATGAAGAAGAGGTGGACAACTGGTTAGTCCGGTATTCAATACATAATGGAGACATTCATCAAGATCTGTGTAAAGTTTCAATTGATCTAAGAGAATTAGAAAATGAACTTTTCAACATTCAAATCCGCAATGACATCAACGTCACCCCCTTGAGAAGATATATTAAAGAGAACTTGAAGTGGGTCGCCCACGAAATTCAACAGGGAAATGCATAAATCCTCTGCTTATCAATCCAGTTATTCAAGCGACCCGCCGACAAAAACCAACAGGAAAAGGCATGAGAAATTAAACACCAAAATTACTTATATGTACCATGCATGTAAGTGTATAGTGGTAGTCCTTTCTTTATCAATCCAGTTATTCCACTTTTTCTGAGTAGAAATCTATAGCCAAAAAACGATCCTCTCATTTCTACTTTTCAGGTATTACATTCNAGTCCTTTCTTTATCAATCCAGTTATTCCACTTTTTTTGAGTAGAAATCTATAGCCAAAAAACGATCCTCTCATTTCTACTTTTCAGGTATTACATTCTACCGTGTCCAACTTCTTCTTTACACAGTTCTATTTCTTGTACATATTTCTATTATGGTTTGTGGGAGTCCCAATCCCAGTCTATATGACAAACTCATTTACATTTCCAGGGATATGTAACAAACTATTTTTTATTTCATATATTCCAAATAAAACTATTCTTTTGTCTCCTTATATATTTATGTGTTCCTAGATTTTTATCTTTAGCTATGCTGAATGTGAAGTCATTATGTTTATTTTATCTCAATTATATTTTTGTCTGATGCATATTTTCTCCTGCCTCATCATTTTCAAAATTAAGTACGACATAAATCACTCACTCAAATTTGAGATATAATATTTCACACACACACACACACATATATGTTTCTTTACATTTCTAGGAATATGTAACACATTTTATATTTTTTTTATATAAATGTCATAAAATTGTCTTCACTACTTTTTTTTCTACTCAAACGTATAGAGAGTATGTCATTTCTTGCATCTTTACCACCTATCCTTCATATTGTTTTCCAAAAAGGCCCTTAAAATTAAAATAGTCTGCAAGTCCGCTTGTCAATTTGTATATCACCGAACTGTGGGTTGCTCTTTATAGGCCATGGAACAACAGATGCTCAATTTTCAGCTCGCTAGCTCAAGAACCTGCGATCCAAAAATTAACTAAGTATGGAATGACAGCTTTGTGCAAGTATGAAACGAGGGCTCTGGGCATGCTCTATAAAATCTCATTTCCATACTTTATAAAAGTACATATTCCGTATGTATAAAAGTAAATATCTACTTTAAAAAATTACGTATTTTCTATGTATAATTTATGCTCTCTAGGAACCTATAATTTGATAAATTTATATTTCTTGTGTCTAGGAGCCCCTGTTTTAAAGAAAACTAATTCGGGGATGCTATTTATTTGGTCCTTTTGTCCACCACCCTATGTAACATACATTGGTACTATATTTTTTGTGTTTTTCTCCACCAGCGTATGTAAAACCTATGTAAATAAAACTAATTCGCGAATGCTAGATTTTTTGGACACCCGCCCTTAAAAATTCAAATAGTCTGCAAGTTTGATTTTCAATTTGTATATTATGAAACTGTCGATGCTATTTGTAGGACACAGAACAAAAGAAGCCCGATTTTTAGGTCCCCAGCCAGAGAACCTGCGATCCAAAAACTGACTAAGTATGGAATGAGGGTTCCGTCCATGTTTTATATATCTACTTAATCAAATTACATATTTGGTATGTATAATTTATGTTGTCTAGGAAACAATTTCTTGTGTCCAGGAGCTCTTGTTTTAAAGAAAACTAATTCGAGAATCTATTTTTTTTCTGCTTTTATGTGTTCCTAGATTTTTATCTTCACCTATGCTGAATGTGACGTCATTATGTTTATTTTATCTGAATTCTCTTTTTTTCTAATGCATATTTTATCCTGGCTGGTCATTTTCAAAATTAAGTATGACATAAATCACTCACTCAAATTTGAGACATCATATTTCACACACACACACACACNTATATATATATATATGTTTCTTTAAATTTCGAGGAATATGTAACACGTTTTATTATTATTTTATATAAATGTCATAAAATTGTATTCAATACTTTCTTTCTACTAAAACGTATAGAGAGTATGTCGTTTCTTGCATCTTTACGACCTATCCTTCATACTGCTTTCCACAAAGGCCCTTAAAATTAAAATAATCCGGAAGTCCGCTTTTCAATTTGTATATCACGGAACTCTGGGTGCTTTTTGTAGGCCATGGACAAAAAGAGGGCCAATTTTCAGCCTATTAGCCCGACAACCTACGATCCAAAAACTTAATCCACAAGTCTGCTTGTCAATTTGTATATCATGAAACTCTGAGTGCTCTTTGTAGGCCATGGAACAACAAAGGGCCAATTTTCAGCCCGCCAGCCTAACAACCCACGATCCAAAAAATTCCTAAGTATGGAATGAGGGCTCTGTGCATGCTCTATAAAATCTCATCCCCATACTTTATAAAAGTACATATGACGTATGTATAAAAGTAAATATCTACTTTAAAAAATTACGTATTTACTATGTATAATTTATGCTCTCCAGGAACCTATAATTTCATAAATTCCAATTTCTTCTGTCTAGGAGCCCTTGTTTTAAAGAAAACTAATTCAGGAATGCTATTTATTTGGTCCTTTTGTCCACCACCATATGTAACAAACATTGGTACTATATTTTTTGTGCTTTTGTCCACCACCTTATGTAAAACCTATGAAAATAAAACTAATTCAGGAATGCTAAATTTTTTGGACACGAGCCCCTTAAAATTCAAATAGTTTGCAAGTCTGATTGTCAACCTGTATATCACAAAACTATTGGTGCTCTATATATCTAGTTAATCA
The DNA here is from genome assembly GCA_010110895.2 of Picea sitchensis. Lineage (NCBI taxonomy): Eukaryota > Viridiplantae > Streptophyta > Pinopsida > Pinales > Pinaceae > Picea > Picea sitchensis. The sequence goes on from SNQJ01S0002670.1 coordinate 147,666, forward strand.
AATTACATATTTGGTATGTATAATTTATGTTGTCCAGGAACAATTTCTTGTGTCCAGGAGCCCTTGTTTCAAGTCTTCTTTTGTCCACGAACCTATGTAATAGATGTATGCCCTTACATTTCAAATAGTCCGTAATTCCAATTGTCAATTTGTATATCATAGAACTCTAGCTTCTATTTGTAGGCCACAAAACAACAGAAGCCCAATTTTCAGCCCGCTAGCCCCAGAACCCGCGATAAAAAAACTTCCTAACTATGGGGTGATAGATTTCAATTTCTTCTGTGCAGGAGCCCCTTTTTTAAAGAAAACTAATTCCAGAATGCTACTTTTTTCATATTTTTGTCCACCAGGCTATGTAACAGATATCAGTACTATTTTTTTGGTTTTTTTTTCCACCAACATATGTAAAAAGGAAAACTAATTCAGGAATGCTAAACTATTTCAACAGGAGCCCTTTAAAATTCAAATAGTCCGCAAGTCCAATTGTCAATTTCTATATTGTCGAACTCTTGGCACTATTTGTAGGGCACAGAACAACAAAAGCCCAATTTTCAGCCCGCCAGCCCAAGAACCCATAATGAGGGTTCTGTGCATGTTCTATATATCTACTTAATCAAATTACATATTTGGTATGTATAATTTATGTTGTTCAGGAACCTATAATTTGATAAATTTCAGTTTCTTCTGTCAAGGAGCCCTTGTTTTAAAGAAAACCAATTTCGGAATGCTAGTTTTTTTGGTGCTTTTGTCCACGAACCTATGTAACAGACGTAGGCCCTTACATTTCAAATAGTCTGCAAGTCCATTTTTCAATTTCTATATCGTGGAACTCTGGGTGCTATTTGTAGGCCACAAAACAACAAAAGCCCAATTTTCATCCCACCAACCCGAGAACCTGCAATCCAAAATTTCAAACAGTTCACAAGTCCCCTTGTCAATTTGTATATCGCGGAAATCTTGATGCTATTTGTAGGCCACAGAACAACAGAAGCCCAATTTTTAGCCCTTCAGCCCGAGAACACTTTTTTTTTCTTTTTTGTCCACCACCATATGTAAAAAGGGAAACTATTTTGGGAATGGTAAACTTTTTCGACATGAGCCCCTATCCGCAAATATGATTATCAATTTGTATATCGCGAAACTCTTAGCGCTATTTGTAGGGAACAAAACAACAAAAGTCTAATTTACAGCCCGAGAACCCGTAATGACGGTTCCCTACATGCTCTATATATCTTCTTAATCAAATTACATATTTGGTATGTATAATTTATGTTGTTCAAGAACCTATAATTTGATAAATTTCAATTTCTTCTATCCAAGAGCCCTTGTTTTAAACAAAATCAATTCCGAAATGCTAGTGTTTTTGGTGCTTTTGTCCACGAACCTATGTAACAAATATAGGCCCTTACATTTCAAATAGTCTACAAGTCCAATTGTCAATTTGTATATCGCAGAACTCTAGGTGCTATTTGTAGGCCACAGAACAATAGAAGCCCAATTTTCAGCCAGTCAAACCGAGAACCCACGATCCAAAAATTCAAATAGTCTGCAAGTTCGGTTGTCAATTTGTATATCGCAGAACTCTCGATGTTATTTGTAGAGCACAAAACAACAGAAGCCCAATTTTCATCCCGCCAACCCGAGAACCCGGAATGAAGCTTATGTGCATCCTCTATATATCTACTTACTCAAATTACATATTTGATATGTATAATTTCTGCTATTGGGGAACCTATAATTTTATATATTTCAATTTCTTACATCCAAGAGCCCTTGTTTTAAATAAAACTAATTAGAGAATGCTAGTTTTTTTATGATTTTGTCCACCAACCTACGTAACAAACGTTGGCCCTTAAATTTCAATTAGCCCACAAATCCGATTATCAATTTGTATGTCATGGAACTCTGGGTGTTATTTGTAGGGCATGGAACAACAAAAGCCCAATTTTCAGTGCACCATCCCGACATCCCTCATGCTCTATATATCTACTTAATCAAATTACATATTTCCTATGTATAAATTTTTTTCTCCAGGAACCTATAATTTGATGATTTTCAATTTCTTTTGTCCAGGAGCCCTTGTTTTAAAGAAAACTTATTCAAGAATGATAGTTTTTTGTGCTTTTGTCCGCGAACCTGTGTAACATACATACGCCCTTAAATTTCAAATAGTTCGCATCTCCGATTGTCAATTTGTATGTCGCGGAACTCTAGGTTCTATTTGTACACCACGGAACAACAAAGCCCGATTTTCAGCCCGCCAGCCCGAGAACCCGCGATCCAAAAACTACCAAATATGGAATCTCATTCCCATACTTTATAAAATTACATATTTCATATGTATAAAAGTAAATATCTACTTTATAAAATTACAAATTTCATATGTATAATTTATGTTGTCCAGGAACCTATAATTTCATAAATTTCAATTTTTATTGTGTCCACGAGCCCTTGTTTTAAAGAAAACTAATTCAGGAATGTTGATTATTTTGTGTTTCTATGTACTTCAACTTCCTACCCACGTGTTTGTACTCGGTTGCATTTATTCCCATTCCAACCTGGCAGGGACTACACTGCCATGCAACACTTGTTATACATGTATGGAGAATAGTGTGAGCTTTTATGAAAGATGAGTTTTTTTTGGAAGGTGTCTTTTTCATAATAAAAGGTAAGAAAACTTTAAGTTTTTTTTTTTTATAAAAGTTTTAATTTAATAAAGTTGTTTTTTAAAACCTTTTAATCAAAGTTTATATTTTTGGGGTTTAACGTTAAATATAATAATACTTCTCCATTATAAAGAGATTTAGTTTTATAATCGGTGGTTTTGGAGTTTTTTTTTCTAATGGCGAAAGTGTAGAGTTCCAAGTTTGAGGTGGAAAAGTTCAGTGGTAAGAATAGATTTGTGCTATGGAAGCTCAATATGTGAGATTTGATTGTGCAACAAAGATTGCGAAAGGCCTTGGTTGGAAAGTCAAAGAAACCAGCAAGCATGACAAACGAGGACTGGGAAGATCTAGATGCAAGAGCCCTCAATACTATTTGTATGTGTCTGGCAGATGAGGTGTTGTTTAACATCGTTGAAGAGGAGACAACAGAAGTTTTGTGGACCAAACTGGAGAGTATGTATATGACAAAGAACTTGATGAACATAATCTTCTTGAAGAGACAGTTGTACAACTTGCGGATGAAAGAAGGTACGAAAATTCTTGATCACTTGAATGCTTTCAATACTCTTCTTTGTCAATTATCTAGTATGGATGTAACGCATGAAGATGAGGACAAGGCGGTTACACTACTATGTTCGTTTCTTGAGCCTTGGGATCATCTGGTCACAACTATGTGGTTTAGCACAACATATACCATAGATTATGACATTATTGTGGGAGCATTGTTGTCTGAGGAGATGAGGAAAAGATCCAGTAAAGAAACATCAACAACAGAAGAAATGGTGGTTAGAGGTCGATCTACAAAAGAGGGAAAAATCATAGGGGTACATCAAGGTATAAGTCAAAAGGAAAGAAGAGTAAGCTGAAATGTTGGTTCTGTGGAAAATCTAGGCATCTCAAAAAGGATTGTTGGAAAAGATAGAATGCATCCAAGGAGGACTCCACAAAAGAAGCAAAGGAAGCTAATGTAGCTGAAACAAGTTCAAGTTCCAATTCAACTACGGTTGATGAAGTATTGTCTTGTTTCACATCAACATCAGCATTGGTTGTTAGATTCTGGTGCATCCAGCCACATGTGTATTCATAGAAATTGGTTCCCAACTTACCAATCTATTGATGATGGTGTTGTTTTTATGGGAAACGATTTTTGTTGTAAAATTGTTGGAGTTGGTAGCGTCCAGATTAAAATGTTGGAAAACTGAGAGGGGGGGGTGAATTAGTTGTTACCATGCTTAAACAATTATGCTTATTTTAAACTCTTTTGAAAGAACTTAATGAAAATCACAATAATGCAGGGAGGTAAACAATAGAACATTCGACATCAGTCACACATATGAAATATACAGAGACAGATATTTCCTGAGGAAACTCATAAAGGGTAAAAACCTCTTCTTCTTGGTATGATAAGTAATCTTTACATTCTGTACATTATCATACATATGAGCTCCAACTCATTGTGAGGCTACAACCTCTGTTTTGTAAGTTGCAACTTTCTCATAGCACCAACTCTATGTTTTCTCTAGCACCTACTAGAAGGAAGCACCAACTCCCTGGTTTCTCTAGCACCCACTAGAAGGAAGCACCAACTCCCTGGTTTCTCTTGCACCCACTAGAAGGAAGCAACAACTCCCTAAGTGTTCCAACACCAACTGGATGGAAGCACCAACTTCCAGTCACACAGGCACCAACCTATAAAATAGAGAACAACAGTTCTCCCTTGCACCACCCCGCCACCCTGGTTTCTCTGGATGCAACTAGATGGAAGCTACAACTCCCTGTGTTCAAGCACCTACTTGAACCTCTAAGAAAAAAAGTCCTCCCTAGCACCTCCCGACCACCCTGAAATATAAATTTTTCTATATATAAATTTATCAAAGTGATACAATATTTATCAATGGCTTACCGGTCTTATCACTGTTCTGCTACACTGCTCTGCTCTACCTGCATCAATGTCTTCCTGCACCCCTTCCTTACGCTTTATGTTCTTATTCCTTTTATGATCTATGTGTCATGTCCCTTCTATGCACCATTCCTCTTATGTGCATTTCAGTTGCTGCACTCTGCCTCCTTCTACACACATGAATCACTCTCAACAACCCCCAATCTCTTCTCTGTTCTACATTTTTATTCTCTCTGTCCATCTTCTACATCCTCTATTCACAATGCTTCTGCATGCTCTCCCCATGTCAATTGCTCTATATGATCATCATTGCAACTCTTCAGCTTCTCTGGTGGTTAAACCCATGCATCCATCATCACTGGGTGCTATGTCGAGATTCCTTAGCCTCTCCAGCAGTCGAGACTCTTCGTCTTCTCTGTCACAATCGAGCTCATTCCTTCTGTTGCAGTTCCAGGCTCCAAGAGTCTTACATCTATCAATAGCCTCTATGAACAGTCTTCATGCCACTGTAAGATGCCTCGAGACTCCTCATATTCTCTGGCGATCACCGTGAAGTCTCTTCGAGTCCTCTGGTAGAAACCATTTGTCGTTTCTAGCAGTTACACTGTGAACCTCCAAGAAAACGCATCAACAAATGAATTGCCAACTGTCCAAGAATCATGATTCAGTTCTGCTAACTGAATCATAACTGATCGATTAACTATGAAGAGAAACAATATCCCTTCGATCAGATTTCCAAGTATCCAACACCATTGGATTACAAGCACAGGGTCTCGCGTTGATTTCGCCATTTCACATTTTGGCATTTCAGCATTCTTGTGGTGAAGAGTCTCGACTCTTCATGTTACGATCACTGAAAAGGAGCTTAACTTGCTACTAGCTCCTCTCTCTCACATGACCAATGACGGTGACCACAACCTATGCCAAAAGGTGTTTTTTCATTTCGGCATTTCGCATGTCGCGAATTCCTGTTGCAAGGCATCTCAACTCTCCAAGTTGCGATCTCCAAAATGGAGTTTAGTTGCTAGCGCCTTCCTCCAACTCTCGACGATTTGACCACAACCTATGACCACTCGCTAATCATTTGAGCGCTTCGCTCTTCAGATCAACGGTCCACGATCCGTGGTGAGCAGACGACTATCCTTCGCCCCGAAACTTCAGCTTTCGAGACTTTGGGGAGAGTTGATGATAAAACTCCCGAAACTAAATTCCTGGAATGAAGTCACTCGATGACGTGTCATGATCCGTGTGTCTTCCACGTGTCACTCATAATTGTGATTTACAGGTTCCTGAAATGCCAAATCAACTTGACACTTGTCCTTATATGATTGCACCATGTGTCCTTTTTGACATAGGTTGCCACCTATCATTGCTGACATGGTCTACCACATTCACCTCCTCGGTATGATGGCCCAAATTTGTCCTTGATCCAACGACTAGGATTATTTTTCGATTTCGCATATCGTGAGTTCGAGAGGTTAGGGAACCCCGTTTCTTTGAATTTCCAGTCAGCGAAATGATGATATTTCACCACGTGTCCTATGGACCCAACGGTCCAGATCTTATCGTGATTTCAAAACTTCCCAGGCCTTCGTCGTGTCTGTTTCAGGGTTTCGGGGTTCACTACAAAGGTTAAAGTTTCTTTGATATTTGATTTCCCGGTCTGCGACACTCCGAAATGGAGTCTTTGTTGATGTGCCTGTTTTGGGATTTCGATGTTTCGCATTTCGCAACTTCAGGACTCCTGTGATGAAGAGTCTCGACTCTTGACTCCTCCAACTCCCGGTATCCGAAACTCCAAAATGGAGTCAGATCAACGGTCCATAATCTTGATGATTCGACGGTCCAAATCTTTTCGTGATTTCGCATATCGCGAGTTCCTGCCGTGAGTTGCTTCCTTGACTCCTCCAACTCCCGGTATTTGAAACTCCGAAATGTCGGGGTTTTGCATTTCATCATTCTTGTCGTGAGTTTCCTTGACACCTCCAACTCCCAATATCCGAAACTCCGAAATGGAGATTAAGTCGTGGTTTCGCATTTCGTGATTTTCTGTCGTGAGTTGCTTCATTGACTACTGGAGTTTACACTTCTGAATGGGATCCAACGATCACTTGTTGAACTTTCCATTGCCATGCCATTATCCCCGCACTGCTAGTGGTGATCTTTGCCATCAATGAAAAACACGCATACTCTGCACTATCTCTTCTGATCTTATCGAGCTTGCTCTGCTACGTCTTCCCAAAATACTTCTGGTGCCCGCATGGAACATTCTTCTTGTACTTAAGACATCGTCGTTGTTGTACTTTCCATCAATGACAGAAAACATTGCCTGTAAAACATGGCAACAATATCCCCCTTTGGCATTGGTGGCAACAAAGGCGCCCAGACTCTTTTCTCCCCCTTTGACATCAATGTCAAAGAACACATGCTCCCCCTAAGCTGTTGCGGTATTTTTAGGAGGTATCAGATATTAAACCAACACAAACTCCCCCTGACATGATGGATTTTCTTATTTGAGTCCTGCAGAATATTTGTATCTAAACCAGAGTCTTCTCCTTCTAATTCTTGGACTTGTTCATCTTCAGCTTCCGTTGTATCCTTTGTAGAATATTCAATATTGCTCACCTCTCTTACTGGGATTCCTTCATCAACCTTTTCTTGTCATAACTGGATGACTCCCCCTGTCACTGTTATCTCTCTGCTTATGACTATTTTCCCCCTTTGTTCCTAAAAGGTTAGCTTTCCTTGACCAGGTCTTTCCTCTTGTTATCTCTACAGGATGTCATGTATATCATTTTGTAAAACAAAATGTTGTTGTTGAAGATGTTGTTGTCCTACTGACACACTGCGTAATTGTAGCTCATACTTTTCAAACAACCCTTGGATCTCCCCATTGATTCTCATCGATCTCTATTATTGCAATTTCATTTTTCTTCCATGATGCATACAATCCAAAGCTTTTATGACCATATTCAATCACAAGAAAAAACCTCTACAACCACTCTCATACCTTCTTTTCTTTTCCACAGACGGAGGACCTGTATCAGGTTTCTTAGGAGTACTGATTTCTTCCTTGTTGTATCCAATACCATATTTTTCATTTGGTGATATCTGACTATCCAAGAGATTATCCAGGGTCATGGAGCTGTTTAAGAACTTGCTTTGGGTGTTTGATTTCTCAACCTTCAAAACTTCAGCTTCCATCTTATGACATGATTCTTCTTCTACTTCTTCCATGGTGTTGACACTTAGAACTGAAATGGGTTGCAACAAATTGATCCCGAGGAAACCTCGAACCACTTTGGATTGGAAGTTGCCCTCCCCCAACCCGAGAGGGATCTCTCGAATAATGTCACAATATGGTTCTTAGTAAGCGTGAAAAGGTGGGAAGATTTATGGGTAAATGATGGTCTTGGATTCTTAGAGTTTGGGGGTTAAACCAGGGAAATGGTCCATTGGGCATGGAGTCAAGTGAAAACCGAAGAAAGGAGACAATAGCAGAGATCGTTTAACTTGCATAAAGTGAGGCAAAGTAAGTCTATCTTTCAGCGATTTGATAATCATGATGCGGTAACAGAAAAAGGAAAGGAAAGGCTGATGTAGCAGAGAATATATGTAGAATTCTGGAAGTGTAGACTGGTCTTACACCCGTTGATAGCTCGTGCAGAGGAAAGACAATAAACAATTACAAAAAACCAAAACTCATTCGCTATAGTAGTGGTCGTACTAAATTATAACGAAGCACATCAGTTAGAAGAAAACGAACTTGTAACACAGTCGTGATGGAATAAGGAAGAAATAAACAATATGATAATGACAATATCAACTGTGGATAAGGAGCATATAAAATGAAATCCAAACAGATTTAACACAACTAAAAAGAAGAAGAACATGCTGAAAGAATCAACCGTGATGAATCTCATAGTCTCAAGTAAATACATCATCTATATTATTTCATTCCTGGATTACAAAATAACTCGGCATATCCAAGAACCCCTCTTCACAAGAGGTTTATTCCCCAGCGCTGACCTCGCGCGCCTCCTTGTTCTCTGTTTCCTCCAACGATTATATCACCTATCGCACTCACAACACGTTACGTAAAGAGAAAATGAAACGGTTGGCCTTTTGGAACTGTGTGACTGCCAGATGCTCCACAGGCTACTTGAATCTTCGCTAATCATTTTGACAAGTGGAATTATAGATGATCACTTTGGTCTGGTTTAACTTTAATGCAGAGTTCTCATCGCGCTGGAATTGGAATTAGTGGAATTAGTGTAGGATGAGAAAGTTATGCTTGTGTCGTTCTTGGCATACTCTTTGAATTGGGTGTTTCGGCCATAGCTGGTGAATGTCATGTCGGGACTGTTGGAACCCTTTCCGTATTGCTTGAAAACATCTTGCAGTACATTGGCGTCGTCTGCATAACTAGTGAAGCTTTGCAAGGCTCCATTTCCAATGCTCCCGTAACTTTCAAACTCATTTCTGGGAACGTTACCGTTGTCTGCGTATGAAGTAGATTGATCCAGGGGTCCATTGCCACCTTCACTGTAGCCTTTGAAGTTGTTGGTGATAACATTGGAGTTTTCTGCATAGCTACAGAAACCACCCAAGATTCCGTTGACGTCCTAAAATGCAACTTGACCATCAACCCAGTCCACTGTGAACTTGAGTAATACATATACCACCATAGAATGGTTTTTATATACTTCTAGAAACCTCAGTAAATAATTCATAACTGCAGCACCCATCTCAAAAATTGCTTTTTGACTTCGGGGTTCCATAGCCATTGATGCTCCTCTCAGATGCTCCACCAAGCAAGTAACCAGAAAGATAACATCTGGCTTTTGGGCATAGGAATTCAGGTCGCCATTCCTTGAGAGATAAATCAGATATTTTGTGATTGGCCCCATGAGATCCCTCACATACTGGTTAGTGGTATATGATCCACCCATGCCCCANGTAGAGCGACAAAGAGTCTCTTCAAGTGTCCATTGAAGACGTGCTGGTAATTGAAACAGGTCCCTTTCATTTGCAAAATATTTTGATAGTTCTTTCCATGGATCTGGTGTGACAAGGTGAGCACAGATATTTCGCTGTCGAACCAAGGCAGGTAGAAGCTGGAAACATGTGATTTCCTATAGATTTCTCTCTTCAAGCCACAAGGTCAATGTTGTAATAGCAATGCGAACAAGAGTTCCAAGAAAAAAATTCCCTAGCTTTTCTTCTCCAAATACATTTGGAAGACCACTCCTTCCAAGCTATGTTTCGGGCTGCCTTTCACCTTCCTAACCAGGCATACAATTTTGGTCCCCTACTAGCATCAGGTGGCATTAAATATGTACCAGTCCACCTTGCAAAAAACCATACTACTGCCTCCATTAACCGAGGACTGAAAATTGTTTCTCGGATATTTGGATCCAAACTTTGTTCTACCAAATTAATAATACATCGAGATAGAACCACTACTGGATGGTTCTCTGGCTCTCTTATATCCAAAAATTGAACTTGTATTGTCTCTGGAACCAATGGTGTCTCCCCATCACCAGAATCAGCAAGGACATGCCTAGATATTAGTAGAATCCAATGAAGCTCCTCTAGAATATGAGTGGGATCATCTCATACACCTCTGCTCTGATTAAGAAATGGACATCTTTCAGAAAACAACATTGCAAGCAAAGGTATACTTTCCCGAGGTGCAGCACGTGCAATCAGAGAAAATGAACTTAATCGCTCATCTCTAGATGCAATAGCAGCTTGCAACTGTTCATTAGAATCTCCTTCATCATAAGAAGATGTTGCAGTAGCTCGTCGCTCAGTCTCTACTATTGTTTTGAATACTATAGCTACTGCACTCATTCCTAGAGCTGAAGCTGGTGGTTTCTTACTAAATTCTGTTGGTTGCAGAAAAACAGTCTAGGTATCTAATAAAATGTCCAGAGCTTCTTGACTCCGTGTTTCCTCCTCTTCATGATTCCCAACATTAGATTTTATACCTTCACACGTCAAAGAGGATAATAAACTGAGTGTACTCAAATGCCTTGAATAACCATTGAGTAACTGATCAAATATAGTGGGAGCAGTCAAACTTGCTACCGAAAACAATGCACGGAAGCCATAAATCAACTCACTCTCACTTTTTCCAGACTTAATAGCTGATATCACGGCATCTGGAGGATCAATCCACGTCATGATTCCAGAAATTATTCGCTGCAAGTGTTTCTCTTGTGCTTGGCCACTGCCTGAAGTGAAGATACTTCCATTCAAATAACACAGTTGTACAATAAGCTGCCGACAAGAAAAGGCAAGAGGAGAATCCATCCAACTCCCATCTGCTGAGCTATGTTGTTGCAATGTTGAATAGAACTCCAGAAACAAGTTAACATTGTTTGGAGATAGTAAAAGTTCATGCCAAGAAGGTCCTCGCTGCACCAAATTCTGTTCAGTAGATTTCTTACCTGCAATTTCATGGCCCATAGAAGATAAGAAAATATTTGTTCTGTTCTTCCCAAAAATCATCGCACCTCCAGCCACACGATCTGCATTCCCTTGAAAATCCCAGTTCAAAATTCAAGACATGAGACGCAAAGTTGCAGCACAAACCTTCATTTCCATTCCCATGCCTTGAAATGTCCTTTGAGCTACACTGAAAGCGGCCTCTTGAGCCCAGCTATAAAATCGCTGCAAATAACTCAATTCAAAGGAAGCCCGACAGTCTTCATGGAACTCCATAGGAAGTCCTATTGTACTGGCAGTCGAAGGTGAAAATTCAGAAAACGATGACTCTAGAAAAGTAAGCAATTTACAGAATGCCAACAGGTACCGCTTGAAAAGCCTCTTCTGCCAAGAATTCCATACGAACAGACATACGCAACCAAAAGATGATGCTACAGTGCCTTGTTCCTCAACGACGAGGCAAACAATTGTGCTGGAAATGATATCAAGAGAAAAGACAGAACAAGCAAGCCATCGCTCTTGGTGCAAGCATTCATAGTAGATATCATGCAGACGACAAAGCTGAAAGGAATGTCTACATCAAGAATGCTGAAATTTGAAGAAACTCTGCTCAGAACGCTTCCCAATGGATTTACATCAAAGAATCCCATTGGTGCTTGGGATAAAAATACTGAGTAGAGCAATTTCTGAAATCTGTTACAACATAGGCTCCATCTAGGGATGGTACTTTCCCGCAAAGTGCCAAGAACAGTAGACCAGGTGCCTTCATCCATTGGGCGACCTTAACGTGAAAGCTGTAATTCTGAGTTCTCCCGTCAGTGAAATCACCATCGGAAACTTTTAATGGAGTCCGCAGAGCATGTGCAACCAATATTTTCCTATGACCAGCTGCTCATCTAGGCCTTAGGACTAGAAAATGTCGTTTTCCCAGGGATAGATATCAACTTCGAATCCCTGGTAACGACACCAAAAACGTTAACACTCGGAACTGAAATGGGTTGCAGCAAATCGATCCTGAGTCAACCTCGAACCACTTTGGATTGGAAGCTTCCCTCCCCCAACCCGAGAGGGATCTCTCAAAAAATGTCACAATATGGTTTTTAGTAAGCGTGAAAAGGTGGGCAGATTTATGGGTAAATGATGGTCCTGGATTCTTAGAGTTTGGGGGTTAAACGAGGGAAATGGTCCATTGGGCATGGAGTCAAATGAAAACCGAAGAAAGGAGACAATAGCAGAGATCGTTTAACTTGCGGAAAGTAAGGCAAAGTAAGTTTATCTTTCAACGATTTGATAATGATGATGCAGTAGTGGAAAAAGGAAAGGAAAGGCCGATGTAGCAGAGAATATATGTAGAATTCTGGAAGTGTAGACTGGTCTTACACCCGCTGATAGTTGGTGCAGAGGAAAGACAGTAAAAAATTACAGAAAACCAAAATTCATTCGCTATAATAGTGGTCGTACTAAATTATAACGAAGCACATCAGTTAGAAGAAAACAAACTTGTAACACAGTCGTGAACGAATAAGGAAGAAATAAATAATATGATAATGACAATATCAAATGTGGGTAAGGAGCATATAAAATGAAATCCAAACAGATTTAAGACAACTGAAAAGAAGAAGAACATGCTGAAAGAATCAACCATGATGAATCTCACAGTCTCAAGTAAGTACATCATCTATAGTTTTTCATTCCTGGCTTACAAAATAACTCAGCATACCCTGGAACCCCTCTTCACAAGAGGTTTATTCCCCAGCGCTGCCCTCACGCGCCTCCTTGTTCTCTATTTCCTCCAACAATTATATCACCTATCACACTCACAACACGTTACGTAAAGAGAAAATGAAACGGTTGGCCTTCTGGAACTGTGGGACTGCCTGATGCTCTACAGGCTACTTGAACCGTCGCTAATCATTTTGACAAGTGGAGTTATAGATGATCTCTTTGGTCTAGTTTAACTTTAAAGCAGAGTTCTCATCGCGTTGGAATTGGAATTAGTGGAATTAGTGTAGGATGAGAAATTTATGCCTGTGCCATTCTTGGCATACTCTTTGAATTGGGTGTTTCGGCCGTAGCTGGTGAATGTCATGTGGGGACAGTTGGAACCCTTTCCGTATTGCTTGAAAACATCTTGCGGTACATTCGCGCCGTCTGCATAACTAGTGAATCTTTGCAAGGCTCCATTTCCATTGCTCCTGTAACTTTCAAACTCGTTTCTGGGAACGTTATCGTTGTCTGCGTATGAAGTAGATTGATCTAGGGGTCCGTTGCCACCTTCACTTTAGCCTTTGAAGTTGTTGGTGATAACATTGGAGTTTTCTGCGTAGCTAGAGAAACCACCCAAGATTCCGTTGACATCCTAAAATGCAACTTGACCATCAACCCATTCCACTGTGAACTTGAGCAATACATATACCACCATAGACTGGTTTTTATATACTTCTAGAAACCTCAGTAAAGAATTCATAACTGCAACACCCATCTCAAAAATTGCTTTTTAACTTCGGGGTTCCGTAGCCATTGCTGCTCCTCTCAAACACTCCACCAAGCAAGTAACCAGAAAGATAACATCTGGCTTTTGGGCATAGGAATTTAGGTCGCCATTCCTTGAGAGATCAATCAGATATGTTGGGATTGGCCCCATGAGATCCCTCACATACTAGTTAGTGGCATCTGATCCACCCATACCCCAAGCAGAGCGACAAAGAGTCTCTGCAAGTGACCGTTGAAGACGTCCTGGTAATTGAAACAGGTCCCTTTCATTTGCAAAGGCTTTTGATAGTTCTTTCCATGGATCCGGTGTGACAAGGTGAGCACAGATATTTCACCGTCGAACCAAGGTAGGTAGAAGATGGAAACATGTGATTTCCTATAGATTTCGCTCTCCAGACCACAAGGTCAATGTTGTAATAGCAATGCGAACAAGAGGTCCAAGCAAAACTTTCCCTACCTTTTCTTCTCTAAATACATTTGGAAGACCACTCCTTCCAAGCTGTGTTTTGGGCTGCCTTTCACATTCCTGACCAGGCGTACAATTTTGGTCCCCTACCAGCATCAGGTTGCATTAAATATGTACCAGTCCACCTTGCGAAAAACCATACTACTGCCTCCATTAACCGAGGACTGAAAATTGCTTCTCGCATATTTGGATCCAAACTTTGTTCTGCCAAATTAATAATACATCGAGATAGAAACACTACTGGATCATTCTCTGGCTCTCTTATATCCAAAAATTGAACTTGTATTGTCTCTAGAACCAATGGTGTCTCCCCATCACCAGAATCAGCAAGGACATGCCCATATATTAGTAGAAGCCAATGAAGCTCCTCTAGAATATGAGTGGTATCATATCGTACACCTCTGCTTTGATTAAGCAATGGACATCTTTCAGAAAATAGCATTGCAAGCAAAGGTATACTTTCCCCAGGTGAAGCACGTGCAATTAGAGCAAATGAACTTAATCGCTCATCTCTAGCTGCAACAACAGCCTGCAACTGTTCATTAGAATCTCCTTCATCATAAGCAGATGTTGCAGCAGCTCATAGCTCAATCTCTACTATTTTTTTGAATACTATAGCTGCTGCACTCATTCCTAGAGCTGAAGCTGGTGGTTTCTTACTAAGTTCTGTTGGTTACAGAAAAACAGTCCAGGTATCTTATAAAATGTTCGGAGCTTCTTGACTCCATGCTTCCTCCTCTTCATGATTCCCAACATTAACTTTTATACCTTCACACGTCAAGGAGGATGATAAACTGAGTGTACTCAAATGCCTTGAATAACCATTGAGTAATTGATCAAATATAGTGGGATCAGTCAAACTTGCTACCAAAAAAAATGCACGGCAGCCATCAATCAACTCACTCTCACTTTTTCCAGACTTAATAGCTGATATCACGGCATCTGGAGGATCAATCCACGTCATTATTCCAGAAAGTATTCGCTGCAAGTGTTGCTCTTGTGCTTGGCCACTGCCTGAAGTGAAGATACTTCCATTCAAACAACACAGTTGTACAATAAGCTGTCGACAAGAAAAGGCAAGAGGAGAATCCATCCAACTCCCATCTGTTGAGCTATGTTGTCGCAATGTTGAATAGAACTCCAGAAACCAATTAACACTGTTTGGAGATAGTAAAAGGTCATGCCAAGAAGGTCCCGGCTGCACCAAATTCTGTTCAGTAGATTTCTTACCTGCAATTTCATGGCCCATAGAATATAAGAAAATATTTGTTCTGTTCTTCCCAAAAATCATCGCACATCCAACCACACGATCTGCATTCCCTTGAAAATCCCAGCTCAAAATTTGAGACATGAGATGCAAAGCTGCAACACAGACCTTCACTTCCATTCCCGTGCCTTGGAATGTCCTTTGAGCTACACTGAAAGAGGCCTCTTGAGCCCAGTTATAAAATCGCTACAAATAACTAGATTCAAAGGAAGCCTGACAGTCTTCATGGAACTCTGCAGGAAGCCCCATTGTACTGGCAGTCGAAGGTGAAAATTTAGAAACCAATGACTCTAGAAAATTAATCATCGTGCTCTAGGCAGCTAGACCGTGGGCACCTAAAATAGCTTGTTTCACCACTTGCAATGGCATCATGTTGGTTAGCTGGTTGTGACTGCGATCCAAAAGCTTGTGCCTTTTTCGCTTCAGCAGTTGTGGCAGCAGGTAATGGAGTGGACACTACCTTCACCTTCACCTTCTTTGAATTTCAAACTTCGTTTAGCTATAGAATCATCTGAGAGAATGAATTGTTGATTTCGTTATGAAGCTCCTGAGAACAATATCTGTTATGTTGCTTCCTGTAGCCGCTGGCACCGTCTCCAACTAATCTTCACAAAGCCCACATTTTCCGACCAGTTTTATCACCGACGATAACTACCAGTAAAGTTACAGAGTTGTCGGGCTGCACAACATGCGTCGGTGCCCACTCCAGAGCATATTTGGTAATCTCCTTCGCGCCATTTACGACGACTAGAATTTTCTCGGCACTATCTGCTATCGAGGCACGACCTCGGCGCTTTTTATGGCCATTTCTATGCTTTGAACCTTCTCTGCATTGTTCCAAATCAACTTTATTTCGTGGATCTCCGACCACAATGGAATTCATCACAACCTGCCTGCCAGAGTAAACTTGGAAACCAAATCCGTTCTCTCCCACTAATTTTCAGCTAAAACTGATAGATTTCTTTAACCATTATGCAGAATCCAGATATTCTTGCACGCCTTGATCCTAGTCTTCAATACCTTAAATATAAAAAACCTCGAGCTCGACTGCACAGTTTTTCAAAGGAGATGGCGCTTTAACAACGAATCTAGATGATATTTTGACTGAAAAATGCAAGTTTACGCTTCGCTCCTTTGCCCGCAATCTGATGGTCTGGCTGCATCGCAGACAACATTAATAGTGAACCTGTCTGTTACTGCTTCGGGAAAATCTCCCCAAAGTTTACATTTGCCGGAATCGCTTAAGCTTCAGGAATGCATTATAGCAATTTACAGAATGCCAATAGGTACCACTCAAAACGCCTCTTCTGCCAAGAATTCCATAGGAAGAGACATACGCAACCAAAAGATAATGCTACAGTGCCTTGTTCCTCAACGATTTGGCAAACAATCGCGCTGGAAACGGTATCAAGAGAAAAGATAGAACAAGCAAGCCATCGCTCTTGCTGCAAGCATTCATAGTAGATATCATGTAGATGACAAAGATGAAAGGAATGTCTACATCAAGAATGCTGAAATCTGAAGAAAATCTGCTCATAACTCTTCCCAACAGAGTTGCATCAAAGAATCCCATTGGTGCTTGGGATAAAAATACCGAGTAGAGCAATTTCTGAAATCTGTTACAACACATGGGATAGATGCTAACTGAACATTCTTTTATTGTATCTGTGTCTTCTTCTTTACTTGCAGGGGAGGATTCAATATCAACATCATTAATTGTCCTTATGCCTTTATTCACCACTTGTCCTGTGTTTATATTTACCTTACATTCTTTGGGCGTGAACACCTCTTCAACATATATACAATTTTATTTGTATTGAGCAAATTATGCTTCATCCATCTATAGGAAGATCATCCTGACAATCTCCTTTTCCATTACTTAAACTCACCATCCCTTTATCCTTGTTTTTTACATGGTTCATCATTTTCAAATATCACATTCATTGTTTTTGATTTTGCTTAGCGAAGCGCATCTTCTCCAGTCATGTGCTCGGAACATCTACTATCTATATTCGAGGGGTTCTTTTGTCTTTGAGCCAACAACACTAATACACACTTATCACTCTTTCTTCTTCCAAACCTTGACATTTTTTCAATAGAGGAATTCTGGAAATCGATTTATAGTTCTTTAAGCGATAATCAATAGCTTTATGTCCATGGATTATGACAGATGTAGCATTATGGTTAAGTTGATTAAAGAGTCGACGATTGTTATGCTTAACATCATGTGTCCTTTTTCCAGCCATCAAGTGATTTTCAATATGTGGAGGTTTTTACTTAGATTGTCTCATTTGTTGTTGTGGGAGATATCTATACCTTGAATGTCTTGCTTGCTCATATCTTTGTTGTGGCAGATATCTATACCTTGAATGTCTTGCTTGCTCATATCTAAATTTTAAAGAACAGTTTACAACTTTGTGACCAAAGTTAGAACAAAAAAAACAATATCCATAGAAAAATCCTTGGTCCCTCGAAAATGGTTGTCTTCTTTGAGCAGGTCAATTTCTTCCATGATGATTATTTCCTTAAGTAGGGAGTGCATTATTTCTTTTTTCTACAGATTCAGTCCTGGCACCTTTTTCTTTACTCCTCTTGGGCGGTTGATTGTCTTCCTTTGTTTCTGTAGGTTTTTTGTTGTCATTGGTTGTAGATTTGACAAACTTGATGGGTTCTTTGTTTCTTGGTTGACCACTACTTGATCCCTCTTCATAACCCAAACAAGTTTTCATCTTTGGATTCCTTTGTTGATTCATAATGGTGACTAATCCTTCTGAGGCTTTGATACTTGACAAATTATGATGATACAAGGCTTGAAACTTCTCCAACTCTTTCCTTGTTTTCACTACTTCTTATTCCAGGGCTTCAGATCTTTAATTCTTTTCTGATAACTATTGTTTCATAATGTCCTCTATTTTCTTTGCCTCTTCTAATTCCACTTTTAGCACGACAAAGTCTTCATCAGGTTTTTTAGTGCCTTTCTTGAACTGTATCAACAATTGTTTTTTCTTTCTCTTCTTAAGTCCGAGTCTGTCAATCTATTCCAAAGCACTGATCAACTCTCTTTCCAAGTCAACCATAGGTTCTTCATCATTATGATCACTGCCTGTGATTTTATTATCATAATCCTTTTTGGCGATAAGCATGAAGTCATTTACCTTATCTTCATAGGAAGAGTCACTGTCGGTGTCTTTTGAGGAGTCATCATTGTTTACACATAAACTTTTCTTTCTATCAAATCTTTTGGATTTTTACTTCTCTTCACCTTCAGAGTTATGGTCCTTATTCTTGTGTGGACACTTATTTGCAAAGTGATCTATCTTACCACAGTTAAAACATTTGAGGGGAAGCTTGCCTTGATACTTTCCTGATCCTTTCTTTAACCTTGTCACAAATTTTTCTTCAATATCATCTAAATTTGAATTAGTATCCTTGTCTTCTTTAAAAGATGCTTCTCTAATAATGGATTTATCTTTGTTGATTCTCGTTTCATATGCAGTTAAAGTTCCTAGGAGTTGATCAATGGATAGAGTTTTAAGATCATTTAGTTCTTCTATTGCAGAGACTTTTGGATTAAATTTATCAAGCAAAGATCTTAAAATCTTCTTAACTAAAATTGGTTCTTCAATCTTCTCACTAAGACCCTTCATGGCATTCACAAGTTCTTCAACTTTTAAAAGATACTTGCTAACTGTTTCTAACTTATCATCCTTGGAAGCTAGCACAACAGGCTTTATGTATCCAGTCTCTACTACATCCCAAACATCAACACCTAAGGCCATTACATATGTTCTCATTCTAACCTTCTAGAAGGCAAAATTCATTCCATCAAACAGAGGAGGCTTAGTGGTTGAAGTCCCTTCATGACTTGTCATGTTTAAGCTTACAGATATACCTTTAGATAAAAAGAACCTGCTCTGATACCAATTGTTGGACAACTAAGAGGGGGGGGGTGAATCAGTTGTTACCGTGCTTAAACAATTATGCTTATTTTAAACTCTTTACAGAGCACTTAATGAAAATCACAATAATGCAGGGAGGTAAGGAATAGAACATTCGACATCAGTCACACATATGAAATATACAAAGACATATATTTCCTAAGGAAACCCATAAACGGTAAAAACCTCTTCTTCTTGGTATGATAAGTAATCTTTACATTTTGTACATTATCATACATATGAGCTCCAACTCAATGTGAGGCTACAACCTTTATTTTGCAGGCTGCAACTTGCTGAGAGAACCAACTCTTTGTTTTCTCTAGCACCTACTAGAAGGAAGAACCAACTCCATGGTTTCTCTAGCACCCATTAGAAGGAAGCACCAACTCCCGGGTTTCTCTAGAACCCACTAGAAGGAAGCAACAACTCCGTAAGTGTTCCAACACCAACTTCTAGTCACAAAGGCACCAACCTATAAAATAGAGAACAACAGTTCTCCCTTGCACCACCCTACCACCCTGGTTTCTCTGGCTGCAACTAGATGGAAGATACAACTCCTTGTGTTCAAGCACCCACTTGAACCTATGAGGACAACAGTCCTCCCTAGCACCTCCCGACCACCTTGAAATACAAATTTTTCTATATATAAATTTATCACAGTGATACAATATTTATCAATGGTTTACCGATCTCATCACTGTTCTGCTACACTGCTCTGCTCTACCTGCATCAATGTCTTCCTGCACCCCTTCCTTATGCTTTATGTTCTTCTACCTTTTATGCTCTATGTGCCATGTCCCTTCTATGCACCATTCCTCTTCTGTGCATTTCAGTTGTTGCACTCTCCCTCCTTCTACACACCTGAATCACTCTCAACAGCCCCCAATCTCTTGTCTGTTCTGCATTTTTATTCTCTCTGTGCATCTTCTGCATCCTCTATTCACAATGCTTCTGCATGCTCTCCCCATGTCGCTTGCTCTGCCTGATCATCATTGCAACTCTTCAGCTTCTCTGATGGTTAAACCGATGAGTCCTTCATCACTGGGTGTTATGTCGAGATTCCTTAGCCTCTCCAGTAGTCGAGACTCTTCGTCTTTTCTGTCACAATCGAGGTCATTCCTTCTGTTGTAGTTCCAGGCTCCAACGGTCTTACATCTGTCAATAGCCTCTATGAACAGTCTTCATGCCAGTGGAAGATGCCTCGAGACTCTACATCTTCTCTGGTGATCACCCTGAAGTCTCTTCGAGTCCTCTGGCAGAAACCATCAGTCGTTTCTAGCAGTTACACTCTAAACCTCCAAGAAAACACATTAGCAACTGACTCACCAACCGTCCAAGAATCATGATTTAGTTCTGCTAACTGAATCGTAACTGATCGATTAACTGTGAAGAGAAATAGTAGCCCTTTGATCAGATTTCCAGGTATCCAACACCGTTGGATTACAAGAACAGGGTCTCGTGTTGATTTCGACATTTCAGATTTCGGCATTTCGACATTCTTTTGGTGAAGAGTGTCGACTCTTCATGTTACGATCACTGAAAAGGAGCTTAACTTGTTGCTAGATCCTCCCTCTCACATGACCACTAACAGTGACCACAGCCTACACCAAAAGGTGTTTTCGCATTTCGGCATTTCACATGTTGTGAATTTCTGTTGCGAGGCATCTGAGCTCTCCAAGTCATGATCTATGAAATGGAGTTTAGTTGTTAGTGCCTTCCTCCAACTCTCGATAATGTGACCACAGCCTATGACCACTCGCTAATCATTTGAGCACTTTGCTCTTCAGATCAACGGTCCATGATCCGTGGTGATTGAATGGCTATCCTCTGCCCCAGAACTTTAGCTTTAAGGACTTTGGGGGAGAGTTGATGCTAAAACTATCGAAAGCAAATTCCTGGAATGATGTCACTCGATGACGTGTCACGATCCGTGTGTCTGCCACGTGTCACTCAGAATTGTGATTTCCAGGTTCTTGAAATTCCAAATCAACTTGACACTTGTCCTTATATGATTGTGACACGTGTCCTTTCTCATGTAGGTTGCTACCTGTCCTTGCTAACATGGTCTGCCACATTCACCTCCTGGGTCTGACGACCCAGATTTGTCCTTGATCCAACGACTAGGATTATTTCTCATATCGCGAGTTCGAGAGGTTAGGGAACCCCGTTCCTTTAAATTTCCATAGAGGGAAATGACGATCTTTCGCCACGTGTCCTATGGACCCAATGACCCAAATATTATCATGATTTTGAAACTTCACGGGCCTTTGTCGTGTCTATTATGGGATTTCAAGGTTCGCTACTTCAAAGGTTAAAGTTCCTTTGATCTTTGATTTCCCGGTCTGCGAAACTCCGAAATGGAGTCTTTGTTGATGTGCCTATTTCGGGATTTCAGAGTTTCACATTTCACAACTTCGGGACTCCTGTGATGAAGAGTCTCAACTCTTGACTCCTCCAACTATCGGTATTCGAAACTCCAAAATGGAGTCAAATCAACAGTCCATAATCTTGATGATTCGACGGTCCAGATCTTTTCGTGATTTCGCATATCGCAAGTTTCTACCGTGAGTTGCTTCCTTGAATCCTCCAAATCCCGGTATCCGAAACTCTGAAACGTCGTGGTTTCACATTTTTTGATTTCATCATTCTTGTCATGAGTTTCCCTGACACCTCCAACTCCCGGTATCTGAAAATCCGAAATGGAGATTAAGTCATGGTTTCACATTTCATGATTTTCTGTCGTCAGTTGCTTCCTTGACTCCTGGAGTTTATGCTTACGAATGGGATCCAATGATCACTTGTTGAACTTGCCATTGCGATGCCATTATCCCTGCACTTTTGGTTGTGATCTTTGCCATCAATGACAAACACACATACTCTACACTATCTCTTTTGATCTTATCGAGCTTGATCTACTACGTCTTCCCAAAAAACTTATGGTTTTGGCCTGGCACATTCTTCCTATACTTAAGCCATCGTCATTGTTGTACTTGCCATCAATGACAAGAATACACTGCCTATAAAACATGCCAACATAAAATGCATGATGGTTTTGTAAGAACATTAAGATATGTAAGACATGTACCCTGATTGAGAAAGAACTTGATATATTTGGGATTTCTATATTCTATTGGTTACAAGTGTACAATGCAAGGTGGAGTATTGAAGGTGTCCAAAGGCATCTTAGTAGTCATGAAGGAAAAGAGGATCGAGAACCTTTATCAGCTTGAAGGAAGGACATAGGTAAATCAAGCAGTGGTAGCATTTGAAGATGCAAGTGACTCTATTTGTTTATGGAATCATTGTTTGGGTCATATGAACAAGAAAGGGCTTAATGTACTAGTTTATTGTAAATCACTTCCAAGTTTGAAGTTTTTGTTGGCATGTTTTCAAACAAAAGGCAGAGTATGATGGTTGGCATGTTTAACAGGCAGAGTATTCTTGTCATTGATGGCAAGATCAGATTATTCCTATGGCAAGATCAGATTATTCCTGTCATTGATGGCATCAATGGAAAAAAAAGAACATAAGTAATTTCAGGAAGACCAGCAACACAACTCACATAGAGTCAATAAGTTCAGGAAGACCAGCAACGCAACAATGATCGAAGTATTGGTCAAACTCCATTTCAGAGTTTTCTCTATCGAGATTTCGAATATCGGGAGATGGAAATGTCAAGGCTCTTTACAACAGGAGTCCCGAAGTCGCGAAATGTGAAATTCCGATATGATTGGTCAAACTCCATTTCAGAGTTTTGGCTATCGGGATTTCAGATATCGGGAGATGGAAATGTCGAGGTTCTTTACAACAGGAGTCCCAAAATCACGAAATGTGAAACGCCGAAATCTCGTCAACCATCCATCTCAGGGGGTTATGTGAGCCATCTAATCACTTCAGAGTTTCAAAAATCGGGAGATGTAGATGTCAAGAACTCCTACTATAGGAGTCCCGAAGTCGTGAACCCTGAAATCGCGATATGAGAAATCACGAAGAGATATGGACCGTCAAATCATCTAGAGTGTGGACTGTTGATCCGACTCCCTTTCAGAGTTTCAGAAATCAGGAGATGGAGATGTCAAGAACTCCTACCATAGGAGTCCCGAAGTCACGAACGCCAAAATCATGATATGAGAAATCGCGAAGAGATCTGGATCATCGAATCATCTAGAGTGTGGACTGTTGATCTGACTCCATTTCGGAGCTTCGGATATCGAGACATGGAGTGTCAAGAAACTCTACCGTAGGAATGCCAAAATCCCAAAATGCCGAAAAGAGAAACATGTTTTGGCTCAACCTGTGGTCGCAGCCATTGGTCACATCAGTAGAAGATGAAGGAAGGAGCTAGTTCAGACAAGCTCCATTTCGAAGTTTCGGGGATCGGGACATGGAGAGTAATGAAATCTTTACCATGGGGATCCCGAAATATTGATATGTGAATTGGAAAAATAAACGGAAGATCACATGAAGTCAATCCAACGGTGCAAGGGATTTTGGGCACAATCGGAGGGCTAATGTTGCTCCTCACAGTCTAACTGTTGAAAACCATTGATGGTCTCTACCAAAGGATTCGAAGAGACCTCTGTGTGATTTCCAAAGGAGCTGAAGGGTCTCCAAGCTTCTTCCAGTGAATGAAGACGATTCTTAGAGGGACTGACAAGTGGATGAGCGTTGAAGTTTGTAACTGAAGCAGAAAGTATAAGCTCGACTATGCCAGAGAAGACGAAGAGTCTCGACTTCCAGAGAGGCTGAGGAATCTCAACATGACATCCAGTGATGCTAAACATATGGGAAAACTGCCAGAGAAGCTGAGAAGTCATAATGATGATCAGACAAAGCACTCACTGTGAAGAGATGCAGAAGCATTGTTTATATTGCATGCACAAGGTGCACAGAAGCTATAAGAACACAACACAAAGAAGTGATGAGATTGTTGTTGCTGAGGTGAAGTAATGCAGGTGTGAAGAAGTAAAGGGGTGATGCAGCAACTGAAATGGATAGGAAACAAAAGGTGCATTGAATGGGAATGGCACACAGAGCACAAAAGGAAGAAGAATAGAATGGGTAGCGGATGCATGCAGGAAGAGAGTGAGGAAGATTGAGTAGAAAAATCTTGCAGAATAGTGATGAGACTGGTAAGTTGTTATTGAACACTATATCACTGTAATAGGTTTCAGTATTTTATATTTATAATCCAGGGTGGTAGGGAGGTGCTAGGGAGGACCGGTGTCCTTAGAGGTTCAAGTGGGTGCTTGAACATAGGGAGTTGTAGCTTCCTTCTAGTTGGTGCTAG
>SNQJ01S0002670.1:172148-184812 GCA_010110895.2 Picea sitchensis
TACGGTTTGTTCCAGATCCAGGTGGATCTGGGGAGATTGGTCTGTGTCCGCACTCACAAATTTATCCATAAACAGGGGGAGCATGTCTCTTCTTTGACATTGATGTCAAAGGGGGAGAAAGTGTGATGATTTCAAGATATTACAGTGGTGTAGTTTCATCATGGGGTTTCCATCAAAGCCAAAGGCGGAGGTTGTTGGCATGTTTTCAGACAGAAGGCGGAGTATGATGGTTGGCATGTTTAATAGGCAGAGTATTCTTGTCATTGATCGCAAGATCAGATTATTCCTATGGCAAGATCAGATTATTCCTTTCATTGATGGAATCGATGGAAAAATAGGAACAAAAGTAATTTCAGGAAGACCAGCAGCACAACTCACACAGAGTCAATAAGTTCAGGAAGACTAGCAGTGCAACAATGATCGAATGACAAGATTGAAGTATTGGTTAAACTCCATTTCAGAGTTTTGGCTATCGAGATTTTGGATATCGGGAGATAGAAATGTCAAGTCTCTTTACAACAAGAGTCCTGAAGTCGCAAAATGTGAAACACCGATATGATTGGTCAAACTCCATTTCAGAGTTTTGGCTATCGGGATTTTTGATATCGGGAGATGGAAATGTCAAGGTTCTTTACAACAGGAGTCCCAAAATCACGAAATGCGAAATGCTGAAATCTCGTCAATAGTCCATCTCAGGGGGTTATGTGAGCCGTCCGATCACTTCGGAGTTTCGAAAATCGGGAGATGGAGATGTCAAGAACTCCTACTATAGGAGTCCCGAAGTCGCGAACACCGAAATCGTGATATGCGAAATCACGAAGAGATCTGGACCATCGAATCATCTAGAGTGTGGACTGTTGATCCGACTCCCTTTCGGAGTTTTGGAAATCGGGAGATGGAGATGTCAAGAACTCCTACCATAGGAGTCCCGAAGTCATGAACCCCAAAATCGTGATATGTGAAATCGCGAAGAGATATGGATCGTTGAATAATGTAGAGTGTGGACCGTTGATCCGACTCCATTTTAGAGCTTCGGATATCGGGACATGGAGTGTCAAGAAACTCTACCATAGGAATGGCGAAATCCTGAAATGCCGAAAAGCAAAATACGTTTTGGCTCAACATGTGGTCGCAGCCATTGGTCACAGTAGCGGAAGATGAAGGAAGGAGATAGTTCAGACAAGATTCATTTCAGAGTTTCGGGGATCGGGACATGGAGAGTAACGAAATATTTACCACGGGGATCCCGAAATACCGAAATGCTAATTGGCGAAATAAACGGAAGATCACATGAAGTCAATCCAACGGTGTAGGGGATTTTGGGCATGATCGGAGGGCTAATGTTGCTCCTCGCAGTCTAACTGTTGGAAACCATTGATGGTCTTTGCCAAAGGATTCAAATAGACCTCTGTGTGATCGCCAGAGGAGTTGAAGGGTCTCCAAGCTTCTTCCAGTGAATGAAGATGATTCTTAGAGGGACTGACAAGTGGATGAGCATTGAAGTTTGTAACTAAAGTAGAAATTATAAGCTTGACTATGCCAGAGAAGACGAAGAGTCTCGACTACCAGAGAGGCTGAGGAATCTCAGCAAGACATCCAGTGATGCTGAACGTGTGGGCAAACTGCCAGACAAGTTGAGAATTCGTAATGATTATCAGACAGAGCACTCACTATGAAGAGATGCAGAAGCGTTGTGCATATTGCATGCATAAGGTGCACAGAAGCTATAAGAACATGACACAGAGAAGTGATGAGGTTATTATTGTTGAGGTGAAGTAATGCAGGTGTGAAGAAGTAAAGAGGTGGTGCAGCAGCTGAAATGGACAGGAAACAAAAGGTGCATTGAATGGAAATGGCACACAGAGCACAAAAGGGAGAAGAACAGAATGGGCAGCGGATGCATGCAGGAAGACAGTGAAGAAGACTGAGTAGAAAAATCTTGCAAAATAGTGATGAGACTGGTAAGTTGTTATTGAACACTATATCACTGTAATAGGTTTCAGTATTTCATATTTATAATCCACGGTGCTAGGGAGGTGCTAGGGAGGACTGGTGTCCTTAGAGGTTCAAGTGGGTACTTGAACATAGGGAGTTGTAGCTTCCTTCTAGTTAGTGCTAGAGAAACCAGGGATTTGGTGCTTCCTTCTAGTTAGTGCTAGAGAAACCAGGGAGTTGTAGCTTGCTTCTAGTTGGTGCTAGAGAAACCAGGGAGTTGGTGCTTCCTTCTAGTTGGTGCTAGAGAAAACAGGGAGCTAGTGCTTCCTTTTAGTGGGTGCTAGAGAAAACAGAGAGTTGGTGCTCTCAGCAATTTTCAGCTTGCAAAAATAGAGGTTATAGCCTCACAATGCGTTGGTGCCCATATGTATGATAATTTAAAGAATGTAAATAATACTTATCATATAAAGAAGAAGAGGTTTTTACCCTGTATGGGTTTCCTTGGGAAATATCTATCTCTATGTTTCTCACATATGTGACTGATGCTGAATGTGCCATTGTTTATTTCCCTGCATTATTTTGATCATCATTGAGTGCCTTGTAAATATTTTAAAAGAAGCATAATTGTTTAAGCACGGTAACAACTGATTCACCCCCCTTCTCAATTGTCCAACAATTTCTGAATTTGAATTTTTGTAAGTATTGTGTTTTTGGAAAACAATGTAGACAGAAGTTTAAAGCAGGAAGGAATATAAGCAAAGGTGTCCTTGATTACATTCATTCAAATGTTTGAGGACCATCCCCTACAGTTTATTTTGGAGGATCGTCATATTATGTGACATTTATAGATGATTACTCTAGAAAGGTTTGGGTCAATTTACTTAAAAGAAAATATGATGTATTTAATACTTTTAAGAAATTCAGAGATTTGGTTGAAAAGAGATCTGACAGGTCAATCAAGTGTTTAAGGACAGATAATGGAGGTGAGTTGACATCTGTGGAATTTGAGAACTATTGCAAGGAAGATGAGATCGAAATACATAAGACCACGGTTTATACTCCTCAACAAAATGGTGTTGTTGAACGCATGAATATGAATCTTCTAGAGAGAGCAAGGAGCATGCTCAGTAATGCCAAGATGCAGCTGGAATTGTGGGAAGAAGAAATTCTTACAACATGCTATCTAATAAATCGGTCACCATCAACTGCAATAAACTGTAAGATTCCAGAAGAGGTATGGAAAGGTCAGTCGTGTGATTTTTCAAATCTGAGAATATTTGGTTGTGATTCTTATGCTCTTATTTTTAAAGACCAACATTCTTAGTTAGATCCTAGATCAAAGAAATATGTCTTTGTTGTTTATGGTGATGGAGTTAAGGGGTACAAATTGTGAGATCCTACTGCCCACAAACTCATCATTAGCATAGATGTAGTATTTGATGAATCCTCACTCTTAAAATCAGAATTGGTGGATGTTGAAGTGAGACAAGAACATGTACCACAAGTTCAACAAATTTAGTTGGAAGCTCAACCATATTCAAAAGGGTAGGACATGAAGAAGTTCTAGAAGAAGAAGATGAATATGTAGATGCAAAAAATATCTAGGAAACTGAGGATATGCTTAAACCATCTCTGAGGAGATCTTCACGGGTCAAGAATCCTCCTACAAGGTATGACGTTTATGATTCATCTGTGGCTTTGGTTTCTATTGATGGAGAACTTTTCGGGAAGAAATTAAGGTATATGAAAGTGCTCAATGGAAGAAATCTATGAATGAAGAAATGGATGCCTTAGAGAGGAATAAAACATGGGACCTGGTATAACTTCCAAAGGACATGAAGTTTGTCGGTTTCAAGTGGGTGTACAAACTGAAAAAGGGTGTCGATGATAATGTTGAAAGGTATAAAGCAAGACTGGTAGAAAAAGGGTGTTCTTAAAAGGAAGATATTGATTTTTATGATATCTTTTCACCAGTTTTGAAGCTTGTTTCAGTTCATGTTATGTTAGCAACGATTGCTTTATTTTATCTTGAGTTAAAGCAGCTAGATGTTAAAAAAACATTTCTACATGGAGATTTAGATGAGGATATATATATGAAACAACCAAAAGGGTTTATTCAGGATCGAAATAAGAGGTTTGTTTGCAGACTCAAGAAGTCATTGTATGGCCTGAGAGAGTGTCCCAGGAAATGGTACAAGAAGTTTGCTTTCTTCATGGTGGGCCTAAATTTTACAAGGAGTGAACATGATCATTATGTTTACTTTAAAAAGTTGAAAAATGACATGTTCATTATTTTGGTGTTATATGTTGACGATATCCTTGTGGCAAGCAAAAGCATGGTAGAAATCAATAGGTTAAAGGATCATTTGGCTAGGGCATTTGATATGAAGGATCTAGGAGCAACAAAACAAATCTTAGGCATGGAGATACACAGAGACAGGAAAAATGGTAAGTTGTGGTTATCACAACAGAAGTATGTGGAGAAAATACTTATGAGATTTCGTATGAATAATGTGAAACCCATACAGATCCCTTTGGCTTCCCATTTCAAGCTTTCTTCAGGTTTATGTCCTAGTAATGACGAAGAAAAGGATTATATGTCTTGTGTACCATATGCTAATGCAGTTGGAAGTTTGATGTATGCGATTATGAGTACTAAACTAGATATTTCACATGTAGTTGGTGTTGTGAGTCGATACATGGAAAATTCAGGAAAAGAGCATTAGAAAGTAGTGAAATGGTTGTTTCAATATCTTAGAGGAACAAGGAGTTATTCTATCAGCTATGATGGTTCCAAAGCTTCAATTTATGGTTATGTAGATTCATATTTTGTAGGTGACTTGGACAAAAGGAGATCCACTTTAGGATATGTCTTTACTCTTGCAGGAGCACCTATTAGTTGGATGTCAAAGCTTCAAAATGTAGTTTCTTTATCCACTAATGAGGCAGAGTATATAATTTCTTCACATGCATGCAAGGAGGCAATTTGGTTACAGGGTTTGTTGGGTGAGTTTGGAAGGATGCAGGACAAGGTGAAAGTATTTTGCGATAGTCAAAGTGTTATTCATTTGGCTAGAAATCCATCTTATCATAGTAAGAAGAAGCAAGTTTTTGTTAAGTACCATTTTGTAAGACAAGTTGTTGATGAAGGTGGAGTGTCTTTGGAAAAGGTCCATACAAAAGTGAATTTTGCAGACATGTTTACAAAATCAATTTTGTTAGAGAAGCTACGATGGTGTTTGGCTTCTCTTGGCTTGCATAAAAGGTGATGAATAATTAAGGGCATGATATATCATGTAAATTGTTGTCAAGGTGGAGATTGTTGGAAACATGCCAACAAATTTCTTCATGCGGTCACATGCACATGCATGCAATCTATTTAAGAACTACTCGTGTAACTATGTGATCTATTCGATCAGTTTGTATAACTGAGTGATAGATGTTATATATGTGATCATACCCATAGAAGTGAAGTACAATGAAAGTGCAAGTGAGTATAGTGTGTGAGGAGAGGATGGTCGTATGACTATCAAGGATATTTTAATTCTCCCTTGAATAATAAGAAGATCGATAATCATTTCCCATGTTTTTTTCCCTCATTGGTTTTCCACATAAATCACTATGTCAAATTGTTGGATTGTTGTGCTTGGTTTTAATGCGTGTTTTATCTTGCTTGTTTTATGCTCTTTTATATGCTATGTTTTGCTTCTGTTGCCTAACAAGAAGCACACTAAAAAAAAACAGTATGCCAAAACAGTGAGAACTCTAACCTTGGTCGTACTCCTAAGATTGTACTCTTAAGTCTAAAATAGTAAAAGAAAATTGGGTTGCCAAAGTCAACGAGGCTCCTCCACCTTCTCCTTTCTACACAATGATGTTTGACTCCATTTGCTTCTTGTCGTCGGCTGTGTACCTACAAAATGACATCCACATTCACTTGGTTCTTGGCCTCAGCTCAATGTAACCTAAAGGTTAAACCATAAAATTTTAGGCACTCACAGATATATTGATGGTTAATGGAAACACCTGGTTAATTGAAGGGTTGACATGATGTGTGGCTAATTGAAACACCACCCACACAGATCTTGGAACTTCAAAACCACGGGGTGACACCCACCCACCCACTAAGTAATTTCTATTGTTATGCATATTAAAAATGCATGGCCACCAGTTAAAAAAAGAACGACGCCCTGTAAATGAAATGACAGTAAAATACTTAAATTTAAATGCAGTAAAACACCTTTGAATCTTCATTGTTATATTAATCAGTTTAATCACTATTTTTAATGATGATCAACATTTTTTGTCATGCAAAGAAGTTAGTTCTTGAAATCACAGCCTTCGATTTGTTGTGACCATGAAGAATATTAGAGCATATGAAATCATGTCCATTAAAAACCTATCTATGATTAAAAGTCCATTAATTCTGGCC
This sequence comes from Picea sitchensis, assembly GCA_010110895.2. Classification (NCBI taxonomy): domain Eukaryota; kingdom Viridiplantae; phylum Streptophyta; class Pinopsida; order Pinales; family Pinaceae; genus Picea; species Picea sitchensis. Next base: position 178,516 of record SNQJ01S0002670.1, read on the forward strand.
ATTTCCAATAATAATGGCCGAAATGAATTTCTACATAATTTCTACATTGTTTTCTTTGACGGAAATAAAAAAGCACAACTAGTTTTTAAAGTAAGAGTTTCAAAGCCTCTCACCTCTTACTGTTATTGATGACAATTTGCAACAACAAACTGATTGGAATCCAACCAGGTTATGATTGATAAATTTAATCAGAATCCAATCCAGTTTGACAGATTTGGCAATTGTAGTGATCCGTATTAGCAACCTTTTCTAATGCACGAAACCAAAGATGGCATTGTCTTGGAGATGATCCAAACCTTGCAGTTGTTAAAAGAAACTACGCTTTTAATATGTTAGTATACTCACTTTTTCATTGTGTAGGAATATAATGAGTGTATATATTAACAATTTTCTCTACATATAGTCATTTTAATATGTCACTTTTAATCTATGATACCAAACCGTATCACTAGAAAAATGATACCACTTAAAATATATGTTCTTTCAAGAATTCATGTTTTTTCTGTGAATCAAACCATACTATTCATCTTCATCCCTTTGAAAACAACATGATAAATTATTGAGACGTGTAAACCAAGCGATATTATTCATTAAAAATTCATCTTCATCGTTTTGAAAACATGACAAATTATATTGAGATTTGGTAAACCCACTTTAAGAGGAAAATTAAATTTCACATTTTAAACTATTAAAAAACACACCAAAAGTTTTTAAATGTTTCTTGGAACAAAGTTTGCAAAACCGAATTTCTTATTAAATTAGAAAAAGGGAAAAAAACCAGTCCATTAGACCCAACCTAGGGATTGAGTTTATTAATGCCACGTCCACTGATGCCACCATGTCATTTTTTAGTTGATTAATTGCACGTCCACTACTGCCACCACGCCATTTTTTAGTTGGTTAATGCCACGTCCACAATTGCCACCACACATTCTTTTTTTTAAGACCTTGCAGTTCAAACTATTATAATTAGTCTATTTACTTGAGAAACCTGTTCAACAATGACAGGTCAGGTCATAGTATTATTCTATGTTTTTATTAAATTTTAAAATACCTCGAAACAGGAAATATTATAGGCAATTCTGCTGGTTGTAAACTTTTCGAAACAAGAAAGTTTACATAGCTTGAACTATAAAATCTTTCAAATACCAACATGGTTTGCAAGAAGAAAAAACGTTGAATTTGGTCCAATAAGATGACATAATATGAAAAGAGACTATGGAGCAGGCGGGTCAATACACCATAATTTCCTTGAAGCTTCCGCGCCCAATTAGCATAACCACCTATTTTGGACATATGTTTTATTCAAACTTCAATGCAGAGCTTTGCTTTGCAATAGGACAATCAAAATGCATGCACAACGGAGAAGGACGTTAGTCCTGAGTGAAGTTTTCGTTATTATTGTTTCCTTGCTTATAAATATTCGCATTCTTTGGCATAATTGTTAAATATAATGTAACCTCAATAGGCTGACTGTACACTGCCAGTTGACCTGGCCAGCTGTACTTTCTATTCTTGATTTGCTTGAGCCTATTTAACTCAACTATTTCCCATTACATAGAACTACTTCACATCTTCTTCATATATTCTAATACACTGTTTTTTGTTCTATTCTTTTCTCTCTGCATTTCTTGCTTCACAATTTATCATGGTATCAGAGCCATAGTAGTAAGCCTCTTCACACAGGCTGGAGAGAAACACGATCCTCAAACAACGTAGATCTTACACGGATCTTGAGAGCATTCGACACAGACTTTTCACAAGGCTTGGAGAGTTGTCCGTCATACTCTTGAAAGATCCTCACAGGAAACTTCCACGAGGAAGTTTTCCGCTCATACATTCAAAAGATCAGCGTAAGAATCTCACGCGCCAAAGTAGAGCATACAACGCTCGAAAGATCGAGGAAGAAGAGAGTGCAGAAGAAGAAACTTTAAAGATTCTTGTAATTTTCAAGAATCATCAAAGAATTCACGAAGAAGAGCTTCAGAAGGAAGAAACGTTGAAGATTTCACAGAATTCACTCAAATTTGTGAAAGATTGTTGTAGAAGGCAACATCGTTTAAAGATTTACGGTAAATCGCTCAAATCTGTCAAAGATTGCAGCAGAGAACAAAGAACTCGCGAAATTCTTTCAAATCTTTGAAAGATTCACGAATTTTTCTTTCGTAGAAGAAAATCCTTGCAAAGGCAGTAAAGAATGCGTCTCAGGTTCAAAGAACAACCGTCGCGGCCGTAAGATTTGTCCTACGAACAGATCCGAGGCAGAAATCCAGTTCAGAAGGGATGAGGAGAGTGCAGAAAAGGAAAAATAATTTCATCTATTAGATCTTGCGCAGAGGCCCGACAACAGTTGGATCAGTGAGAAAGTGCACGAGGTTTAGTCCTCTGAAGTGCACTGGAGAAATTTCGACTTGTGAAGTCGCAAAATCCCGAAATCATTTGGCCCGTCCATCAAGAAACACGTGGCGAGATCTCGACATTTCGCTGACTCACAAGGTGTAAAGGTCAGAAGACTGTCCTGAGAATTCGCGAATCGCGAGATCACGAGCTATTCTGGACCATTGGATCATGAAATATTGTGAGCCATCGATCTTATCCCATCGCAAAATCGGGGATTGGGAGTTGGACGAGCAAAGAGCTCTCCAAAACCCCGATACGCGAAATCCCGACATCACAAATCGCAAAATCTCGAAAAGATCACGGTCGTCCATTCGATCGGACATGTGGTGGACATCAAGGAAACCGTCGGCATATCGGCTACCAGGGTTTCAAGTTGTCAGAGGATTTGGAGTCGCAACTCGCGAAATCGCGAAACGACGAGGACCGTCCATCGTAAGGGGACATGTGGCAACAATCTAGGCCTTCGGGGAAAGTCTCGAAAGGAAAGCGCCATCAACATTTCGGGAATCAGCTTTTCGGAAGTTGAGAGACCAAGTGGTCGCACATTTGAGTCACGAAACCCCGAAAGCGATTGCGGTCATATCAGGAGAGGTCATGTGGACCAGAGGTATAGCCCAAGGGGATAACTTAAGTTAACGCTATTTCAGAAAATCGACATTTCGAAGTTCGTGGCTTCGAAAACTCTGGGACAAGAGTTCTAAACTAGCGAAATAACGAATTGTGAAATCCCGATAGGATCTGGACTGTCAGATCACAGGAAGATTTGGACCGTTGAATTGTCCAAAGACATATTTTTCATTTCGGCAATTTGAAAGACAGAGAACCGAAAAAGCCCATAGCGCTGTAACATCAAGGCATGTGGTCACATTGCACGGTGACTAAGGCCAAATTCAAGGCTGATAAGCTCTCTTCGACCATCGACAAATCGACGTTTCGACGATCGGAGGTTGGCGAGACAAGAGATCAAAGGACTCGTATAATGAACTTCCAACGTTAGAATTGCGAAACCAAAAACTCATGAAATCTTGAACGTAGAGTTCTGAAGTCACTGCAAATTATACGCAAGAGACAGGTAAGTAAGAATTTTGTTTTTGTTTTTTTCTTTTTTTAAAATAAATATATATATATGGCGTCGTCTAGAAATTTAGGACCAACTGTCTGATTCTTCTTGGAAAGAACTATGAGTTCTGGTCTCTTCAGTTGAAATCCTTCTTGCAAGCACAAGAGTGTTGGGATCCAGTGGATCATGGATACGTTGAACCAGACCCAGCAGACCTGTCTACCATGACAAATCAACAAAAAACTACTTAGGCAATGCAAAGAAACAGAGAAAATAAAGCTAAATTTTGGATTCAAAATTCTGTGGATGACTCAATTTTCTCAAAAATCACAAGCGCTGGTACTTCAAAACAGGCCTGGGACATCCTTAAATATTCCTACCAAGGAAATGACAGGGTCAAAACAGTTAAACTGTAGACCTTGAGGATGCAATTCGAGACTCTAAGGATGACAGAGTCCGAAAATGTGGATCAGTTCATGACCAAAGTCATGGGCATCGTGAACCAGATCAGATTGACTGGTGAAACCATCACTCATCAACGAATTGTTGAGAAAATTCTTAGAAGTTTACCAAAGAAATTCGAAATGGTTGTAATAGAAATCCTTGAATCCAAGGATCTGTCAAGTTTTTCAACAGATGAATTAATTGGTTCTCTGGTGACACATGAGACCAGACTGCATCTCACAGATGAGTCAATCTCCAATGCTTTCAAAACTTAATTCTCCTTCAGTAGAGGGAGAGACAGAGGAAGAAGCAGAGGTCACCAAGGAACAGGGATAAATCAAACTAACCCTCACTCCAGTGGAGGTAACAGACAACAATATTTGAATCAAAATTTCCAAGGTCAAAGACAACAACAACAAAATCAACATCAGAATTTCCAGCCTCAAAGAAGCAGAGGGAGAAGATCAAATGAGAAATCAAGTATACAATGCTATTACTGCAAAAGGTATGAGGACTATGAATCTGAATGCAGGAAGAACCAAGCAGATTAGCTCTCAGACAAAGCACATGTGTCAAATCATACGGGAGACACCTCAAGAGGTATGTTTCTCTCATGCCACAAGACTGAAGAACAACCTAAAGATCTCTGGTTGTTGGACAGTGGATACAACAATCACATGACAGGTAACAAAGGATTACTTTCATGCATTGATTCTTCAATCTCATTTGATATTACACTTGGAAATGATTACTTAGTCAAATTTCAAGGAAAAGGAACTGTCCCTATTCTTACTAAACATAATGTTAAGAAAGACATAAACAATGTCTATCATGTTCCAGATATGAAACATAATTTGATAAGTGTAGGACAACTCATTGAACATGGCTATGTACTTTTTGAGGGATCATCTTGCAAGATATATGACAAAATCCCAAGCAGAAAATTGATTTCTGAAATCCATATGACTTAGAATAGGATGTTTCCCCTTACCCTCAGAACTGCAAATCTGAGTCAACCATATGCACAAAGTGCATCAACTCTGAATGAAACAATGGTTTGGCATACAAGATTTGGACATCTACCATTTCAGACTCTAAGTTTTCTTCAGAAGAACTCCATGGTCAAAGGTCTTCCTATATTTAAAGAGAAAATCCCCCCATGTGAGTCTTGCATACTTGGAAAACATAATAGAACTAGTTTTCCACAGTCTTCCAATCAAGCCAAACATCATCTTGAACTTGTTCACACTGACCTATGTGGACCAATGCAAACAAAGTCAATAGGTGGTATCTTTTACTTTCTAACGTTTATTGATGATTTCAGCAGAAAAATATGGATCTATTTTCTCAGACACAAGTCTGAAAATTTTGCAAAATTCAAAGAATTCAAGGGAGAAGCTGAAAAACAGAGTGACAAATATATCAAAGCACTCAGGTCAGATGGAGGAGGAGAATACAACTCCAGAGAATTTACAAATTTCTGCAAATCATAAGGCATTATCATGCAAACAATAGCGAGGTATACTCCACAACAGAATGGAGTGGCTGAAAGGAAAAATCAGACAATAATGAATATGGCAAGAACACTTCTTAAAGAGAAAAGTTTGTCAAATACTTTTTGGGTTGAAGTAGTAGAATGCTCAGTTTATCTCCTAAATAGATCACCAACCACAAGTCTAAAGCTAAAAGTCCCTCAAGAAGCATGGAGTGGGACAAAGTTCAATGTTGCACATCTAAGGACATTTGGATGCATAGCATACACTCACATACCTTCCCAATTAAGGAAGAAATTGGATGACAAAAGTGAGAAATTTATTTTCACTGGATATAGTGAAACATCTAAAGCTTACAGGATTTACAATCCAATCACCAAGAAACTAATTCTCAGCAGAGATGTAAAATTTCTAGAAAATCAATTCTGGAATGATTCAAAAAATCAGCAAATAGACAACCAAAATCCATTGCTGCCAAGTTCTGAAAATGCAGAAAATTCAGAACAACAAGTACCTCAAACTACTCTTCCAAGATTGCAAGTACAAAAACAACCTGAAAATTCTCAGGATAACTAAACTTCCAGTAGAGAATCATTCTCTGAACCACAAAATCAGAGAACTTGAAGTTTGAGAGAAATCCATCAGCGGTTGGATGACTTTGAACAACACAACATTTTTGCTTTAATGTCATGTCAACCTACATCCTTTAAGGAAGCAGCTAAGGAGCCACATTGGGTTCAAGCCATGAACCAAGAATTTGACTCCATTGAGAAGAACAAGACATGGGATCTTATTGATTTGCCAAGTCACAAGAAGAGTATTGGTGTCAAGTGGGTTTACAAAACTAAACTCAATGAAAAAGGGCAGATCGAAAAACACAAGGCAAGACTTGTTGCCAAA
>SNQJ01S0002671.1:22264-54388 GCA_010110895.2 Picea sitchensis
CCAATGTGGGTGGATGCGATGGAAGAAATGATGTGGATGGGTGGTTTACAATTGTAGCCATTGAGGATGCATGGAATATGAAAGATGGTGGGGATGAGCAGTGTTGAGCCCCAATGGGATATAAATGTGATGGCATGTCCCTTGGCCTAGAAGCAAGTAACCCAAACTCCATGGTAGGGTTCCCAAGGACTAGACTATTACTATATCTAGAGAAACAATCAAAAACCTACATACATATTAATAATATTGTTATTAGTGAAAATAGTAAAATTGAACAACATAAATACAACAAATTTGATATTTAAACAATATTCAACGTAGCACATTATACCTATGAAGCAGGTGACTTGTTCATCCTAGGTGGACATTGCCTGGCATATTCTGGTACCACAACCTATAGAAACACAAGAACATTATAAATTTGAGGATGCCAGAAAAGAAAGAAATCATTATATGAATTTATCTAATGTGACACATACCTATGTATGTGGAACACTAAATGAGCAGGCTACCTCTACTACTGTATTAGTGGTGGTCGAGACAAAAATTGATGCATCTATTGGCATAGAGGGTCTGTTATAGGGGCGTAGAAACTACAAAACATCATATAATAAAATATCAAAATAAATATACATAATACTATATAAATATATAACGATGAAGAACATAGAGATGGTTAAGATACTAACCTCCTCCATGAAGATCTGATGGCCACTAGCCTCCATAGGCCCATAGCAATTCTTCCCACAACTCTAGCATCTGTGAGGATTATATGAATGACTGCTTTGTCTATGTTCCCTCTCCTCATTGCACTCTACTCTAGGGGTTAAAGGAATGAACCCTCTTCCAATATCATCAACAAGAACTACCTATTGTGATAGTGCAACACAACTACCATGTTGCACTAGACTTTGACTCAAGGATGATAAATCTACATGTTCTTGTTACATGTCCTCTGCAATGGGAGGATGTTGGGAAGGATGTTTAGGAATTCTCCTAGGGGGATAAAGACCTATCATGGGATCATGCCTATAACACTCTTGGTCATGTGTGGGCCCTCTACCCACCCCCTCAAAATAACCAATGCCAAAGTAGATCACATGGTGACCCAAAATAAATTTTGTGAATAATTTCCTCAAGAAATATAAAGGAACATCCCTATTATTGCAAGGAGGTTTATCAAATACCATGAACCACCTATCCATCCAAGTATATTTAAATTTTGGGTGGATGCAATAGTCCATACAAATGCATTTCTTGTTGACAGGTGGTTGTAGTCTAGTTATAGGATCAATAAATAGATACATCAAATATTGTTTTGAAATATTCAAGTATCTAACTTGGTTTCTATCGACTCCAGTCCTATAATAATCAAACATCCTAGCCCCATATTAAAAAATAGAAGTTAATTTCTCTTGGACACTTGCAATGGAAGAAACAATGGTTTCTAATGTAGTGGATAAAGACACTCAACTAGGCTCTCTTGTACCTCTTAATTCATGGACAAGATATATTAAAGTTCTCAACCTATCATCAATTTCTGTGTTTATGTTTGGTGCTTGTGGTGGGTTTGGGTTTTCAATGCCTTGGTGTGCTTTTCTGGGGTTTTCATTGTCATTGGGTTCCATATTAAAAATATATTCTACAATTTAATAATTCATGGCATATAAATTAAGTTGGTTTTTTGAATTAAAATAGAAAATTACAAAAAACATGAAGATACATATTTTAAGAAATTAAAAAAAAAAGTCACGTGCACATGCATGCATTATTTTATATTCATAATAGATTTCCATTATGACAATTTGAAAAATCAAGAATATATGATAGAATAAAAAATTCTTATACCATCAATAAGGATGATGAAAAGATACAATTATTACCATTGAAGGATGACCACCCTAGAGAAGCATTTCTAGCATTTGCAAAGTTCCTAAGAATGGTTAAATAAATGAAGGAATGGAATTATGTTGTTTAAATAAGAGTTGAGTGAGATATACAACACAATGATGTTCTCTTTCTAGACAAAAAATGAAGAGTATCACTAAAATTTATGAACAAGAAAATAGAAGCTATGGAAGTGCACTTATGACAAATGTATTACAAACAAAAATTTCATTTGAGGAAACTATATGAAAGAAAGATTAGAAACAACCCATGAATGTAGAATATGATGCAATGATGAAGAACCAAACATGGGATCTTTCGTTCTTTCCTAAATGAATAAATTTCATAGGTTCTGAATGGGTTTATAAGACAAAATTTAATTCAAATGGGGCCATAGAGAAAATCCAAATAAAAAATGAATACTATTCAAATCATTATTTATCTTGTTTCAAGTCTTAGCTTGAATATTCAACAAATATATGTTAAGAATACATTGTTGAATGGGAATATCCATGAATAAATATATATGGACCAATCCCTTGGTTTAGCGGATAAGAAACATCCTAACATTTTTTACATGTTGAATAAATCACTTTATGGATTTAAACATGCTTCAAAGGCATGACATAATTTTTTTATTTTTATTTTCAAGATGGGTTAAAAAAATACAAATCTCCATGTAAAGAAAGTTCAAAGAGAGATCTTTCTTATTACTTTTTATGTAGATGATTTTCTCATTGTGGTTCCAAAATATTGTGTTGATTAAAACTTCGAAATTAGACCTTCAAATAGCATTTGATATAGTGATCTAGGCATGCCTCACAGTTTTCAAGTTTGTAAACCACGTGATGGATTGATTATTTCACAATCAAAATATGCAGTGGACCTTTTAAAAAAAATATGATTTATTACAAACTTGTTTTAACTCCATTTTAGTGTGGAGTCAAGGTTACCAAGGAATGTCATTCCAAGAAGGTAGACGGTACATTATATAGGAAACTTGTTGGCAACCTAGTTTATTTAGTTGACACTAGACCCATAATTTTCTTTGGAGTCAATATAGTTTCCACAAATATGAAAGAACCTAGAGAAATGCATTGGTTGGTTGATAAAAATAATTTCCCTATAGACATGTTACACTACACTATGCCATCTATTGTGCTACTAGTCCCAAATTTCTTTTATAGGATACACTAATATGGATTTGGGTGGGGTGATTTCTGTGAAAGGAAATCCATAGGTGGCTATGTTTTCCATATTGTATCAATATCTATTAATCCTTTAGTGAGACAGATTATAGAGAAACAAATGAATCAAGAAAATAAGCAATGTGGATTCAAAATGTCATATTAAATTTTTGATTACTTGAAATTCTACAAATACCATATTTTGTAACAATGAAAGTGATATCTAGGTTGCAAACACTACAATATTTCATGCTAAAATCAAACATGTTGACACTGATACTCATCTAAGATATCGTCGAAGCTCAAGCTGTCAAATTACAATATTGATGTAGTGATGAAGAAATTGTTGATATTTTTACCAAAAGTATGACTAAAGCTAAATTTTTGAAGATACCAAGTATGTTGGGAATCTTGGAGGTTGATATTATGGGAGGAATAGATGAAAAATTCCCCCCTTCACTTCTCTTTTTCTCGTAAATTCTCTATAGTTATTTTTAGAGGGGAAATGTTAGGCAATGTAAGAGGCAACTCTCTTTGAATTTTCTATATGAGATTTCTCTAGAAGATTAGAAGTTTCTATACTTTAGATTCTTTTAGAAGATATTAAATTAATTGAATAAAAATAAAAATTACTACAATGCAAGGAAAAGAAGAGAAATCAAGCAAGTAATATCCCCCCAAAAAATAATTAATTATTAACGTCTGTATGCACTTAGGAATTTATTTCCGTTTTTGCCAAATTCAAATTTGGAAAATTATTGCCATTTATGGCAATTTCGAATTTGGAATTTGATTAATTGTAATTATTTATTGTGACTGTTGGGAAAATATTTGATTTTCCCAACCAACTCTTTGACTATGACACTTGTAAGAGACAAATAGTTTTTATATTAATTGTTTAAGGACAAATGGAACAACGAGGTTAAAATCAGCTGACCATGACATCATGAGTGGGGAATAGGATTGAACTACCTCGGGGTTGAATTTTACAAGTGGAAAATAAGGAATTTGGCCATTGTCAACCCCTAAAAATGAGGGATTTGTAAATCTGCAAGAATTCCCAAGGGGGAAAAGAGCCAGGCACTAGATGCTTTTGCATATACAGTGTATGGGGGGAGGCACGACATTGCTTAGTATGTTGGGGAAAGGATATCACTTGATGTTATGAGAATTGTTCTAAGTTTGAGGCAAGGGGAATTATCTGATCTGAAAGAGTACTATAGCGAAAGAGGAGCATTGGAGTTCACCCTTATGGATTCATGGTCAGGCTAGTGGGTGAACGAAGCAAGTAGTTTGGTTGTTCTTTTCTATGGTTGGCCGGAACTTGGTTTTTCCATTTGATGTCCCAACCATTTGTTCAGATATGTACATCTACTTATTTTCTTGTTGAATTGTTTATTGATTAATAACTGGTAGAATAAAATGAATTGTAGAATAAGCCTTTATAGTTTGATTTTATTCATTGAATAAAGTACGAAATCTATTGTGTGTGCTATCTGTTCATGAAGTTGAGTTATTTAAAGATACATGTATACCTAGGATATGCAGTCAAGCTAAGTGAAATAGAATTATACCTTGGAAAATTCAACCATTACCTGAAAGAGTACTATAGCGAAAGAGGATCATTGAAATTCACCCTTATGGACTCTGCTATCACTAGTAAGAACGAAGCAAGTAGTTTGGTTGTTCTTTTCTATGGTTGGCCGGAACTTGGTTTTTCCATTTGATGTCCCAACCCATTTGTTCAGACATGTACATCTACTTCTATTTTCCTTGGTTGGAATTGTTTCATTGATTAATAACCTGCAGGAATAAAATGAATTGTAGAATAAGCCTTATAGTTTTGATTTTATTCATGAAGTAAAGCACCAAATCTATTGTGTGTGTGCCATCTGTCCATGAAGTTGAGTTATGTGAATATACATGTATACCTAGGATATGCAATCAAGCTAAGTGAAATAGAATTATACCTTGGAAAATTCAACCATTACCATGTATGTCATGTATATATATATATATATATATATATATATATATATATATATATATATATATAGGCATTTAACTTAAGGAATATTGGCCTGTTGTAAAATCCAAACAAAATTTTGGAAAATGAAAGATAAGATATATATATATATATATATATATATATATATATAGTTATATATATATATATATATATATATATATATATATATATATATATATATATATATATATATATATATATATATATATATATATATTGTTGCATACGAAGTTACACAAAGATGTATAAAAATATCTAATGTATTCACACACAGAAGGAGTTGTATTGACTTCTTGAGTTACAAGAGAATTCAAGTATTTTCCATTAAGTAGTCTATATCAAAGACATAGAAAAATACATTACTTTTTATATTACAACAAACCCAGAAGTAAACTTTCAGTATATATAATACACACTATCATAACTGTTTAAATTAGAAATCATATTCATTTCAGGGTTTTCTTCCCTGTTCAAATTTGTTCATTCCATGAAGGAATTAAAATACAAGTAACCAGATTATATATGGAACCTTGGTCCAAAGCTGAACACAATAGAGTACCCTAGGGTGGAATATTGTATCATTAAATAAACAAAACCTCAGAAATTTAATTCAAAACGATGAGATTTTGGAACTCGAATACATTTCGAGTAAGGAGATCTCATGGACCCTTTTTCTCAGAATGATTAAGACCTGCAAAGGGGTAAATGAGAATTAGTAACCAAGTGTGACAAAGAATCAATGAATTTAAGTATTGAATATAAATCAAAACTTTGTAAACAATGTTAAGAAAAAATTTAACGAAATTGAAGATTGAAGATTCAATGCGTGGATATTACTTAGCTTGAGATTTGGCGCGGGTGTTTTTTCCCATTGGCATCATTAAGAAAACTTTCCATAGGATCGAAGGGGAGGAGTGGACCCAAAAAAGTCTCATAGGTACCCTCACAAGTAAGTAATGGGTCCCATCATTAGTTCGTTAATCGAAAATCTTAACCAAATATTCTGGAATGTAAATAAGCAAGAAATAGTACTAAAAATTTAATACTTTTGATAACCCGAATAAATCACATAGTACCATGCCTGTCACACAGAGGTGTTTATCACCCTTTTTATAATACTTTTGATATTCCATTTACACTGAAGGAAATGTAATAGACAAGTTTTCAAATACAGAAGTACAAAAACTGAGAACTTATGAGTAATTACTTGAATTAAGTTTGGAATCTGAATTATTTACACATAGTGGCATCGTATGGCTATTACAGTCCCTACACAATGTATGAGTAATGTATTTAGACTTAGAGTAACGAATCCGGTTACATAAATTTGAAATAGTAACGAAGAAGCCTCACAACAATCCCAGGAAGGGTTTGCGACTATACATCGTATGATTTGAGGGTGTAATTATTTTTCCCAGTAATTCTTTACAAACCCATAAAACTCTTCCCTTAATAAAACAATAATATTAATGCATCCACAAATTGATTTGAATCATAATGAGATCCCAAATGTATATTCTCATAATCACAAATCAATAGTTCAGAATTTGGACAAAGTTGCAGAACTATGTTTACCTACGAAAACCACTTTTGTAAACACTCAAAAGAATGAAAATCGTAACATTCATATTGTAAGAAATACACTTTTCAAATAGAATGAAATCACTTCCTTAATACAGAGGATGATTTTCGAGTAGAAAAACCTAGACAGGAAAGTACAAAATATTTAGAGTCACAGAAAGATTCAAGCTAGGAACATAACCTCTACCGAGTAGAACCAAATGGTAATCACATAGTACAAGACATGGAAATTACAATAAGTTTGACTAATACTTTTAGAAACTAAACTCTCACACTGTCGGCTTTCCGATCCCTATTGGGTTTTTAACACAGACCAAATCTTCCTACGAAGTTTTCGTAGAGGTGAAAATATTCGTTGTAGGGTTTAAGGATTGAAACCCAATACCGAGAATAAATTGGAGCAATGACAAACCCCAAGAATTAAAGGATGCTCAAAAAACCTTTAAGACTCTAATGCAGAACCGAGAAAGTCAGAACCAGTAAAGAAAGGAGAAATAGATGAGGGCGGGTGTGCTCTGTGAATCACATAGAACTCAAAAATAAAATGATAAATATTGTCTTACCTTGCACAGGGTAGCATCCAACCGGTCGTTTCCCCTATCCATTTCTTCCTGCCCAATCCGATCCCAACTACAATATTCAGGTGATGTTCTCCGAGTTGAATATCACAAAAGGCATAGAGCCAAAGGAGAATGAAACAATAACCCTAGAAACCCTTCTATGAGCTGAGTAATAGAGATAGTTATGAATAATGTACCTTTCCATGTGACAGGAGGAAGGTGGCATGTTTTTCACTGGACATGGTGGTCAAGCGACAGCCCCCAGGAGGTACACTTACATGTAGCCATTAATAGACTAGACAAATGTTTTAATTTGGTGTCTGACAAGTCCCTCTTTTGACTTCATATCAAGTTATTGCAAGGTGAGGACAACCCAATTAGGTCACAACTATACCCAATTGTCACGCCCAATCTATCATTTAATTAAGGTCTCACCATCTGGTTCGTTAGTGTTAATGAATTCGGGAGGGATAACTATTATCCTTGGGTTCCTTAACGATGCCTAACCATCAACTATATTCAATATTGTGTTATTAGTGGTTGAATGTTTAACCACAAACCTTTTCACAAAGTCTGTTACTTAGAATATTAAAAAAAAACATAAAGCCACCATTAAATTAAGGCCTACAATATTTCGATAAATGTGTATGCATTGTTGGAACCTGAATTCGTATAGATCCTATATGATATAAGTAACGTTTATGCCTAGGAATGGTTGTATTTCTAGTAGGTTATAATAAAACAAAACATTAATGTTATTGTTAGAGATGGGTATAATTCTAGCGGGGTGTTAATAGTATAAGTGTTAATGCTATGCATGAAGAGGGTTGCAATGCTAGTAGGCTTTAACAAATATAATGTTAAGTTTTATGCATGGAGATGGTTGTGATTCTAGTGGAGTTTACTAATGTGAACGATAAACCTTTATATGTATATTAGCAAATAGAAAGGTTAGTAACTGAGAGACTAGGGTATAGCGAAGCTATCCCTTAACCTTTATGTATGTGATTATGATGCAGTATGGAATAACTTAGGGATAAAATCTTGTATAATGGCATTTGGTTGTATCAATGATGTGGTTCACATGAACTTATGAAAGTCAATAATTTCGACAACTACCTACTTAAAATAACTTTATGTCTTTCGAAATAAATTGTTCAAAGAGAAAGGATATTTAATGTCCCTAATTTTTTTTTTTTAATTTGGTAATTTTGGGGAACATTAAAAAGCATACTTGGCTTGCGTTCAAAATGGTGGAAAGATATTGTCTTTGCTTGGTGCTCTGGTCCTCTCTATTTTCTCAATTAAATGAAAAAAATGAGGCATGGTTTGTGCAAATGGGTATAAATCATGCCTGTGGTCCCTCCTCAATGGTCGATTTGATAAAATCCAATACACACTAACCAAGTGTTGAACCCATCGTAGGGAAATCCCTCCTTTGAACAAACTTCCCACTTAGAAGGTGTTTAATCCACCCATACTATGACCTTTCACTCCAAATCCCTTCATCGTGATCCTCGTCTTCCTAGAGTTGAGGTCAACAAATTTCATGGTTTGAACCCCACAGGATGGGTCACTCATATGGAACATTGCTTTTGTTTGCATGACATTACTAATGAATTGTCCAAACTTCATTTTAGTTCTCTATCTGGATCTTGAACACTAGAAATGGTCTTAATGGCATAAAAATGCACGTCGGGGATATTTTCTTGAACATAGTTTGTTGCAGAGATTTATGAACACTTTGACATAAACACCCACCATTTAGGTCATTTGACCAAGATGAAACAATATAACACAATGAAATATTTTATAACCACCTTTGAGAACTTCTCTTTAAGAATGGATGACATGTGAGATGCCTTCTTAAGGGAATGCTTTATGAGTGGCTTAAAGGATGAAATTTGTGCCCATGTCCTTGTGGCTCACCCACAAACTTAGTTGGAAGCTACTAATGTGACAAAGAAGAAAAAACGTTTCTCTCAGCCAAAAATAGAAAACCCTCCTTTAATTATCACCCACAACCCCAATCCCATGCATCCTTCTACTCCTCTAAAGATCCATAAATTAACTAGGGAACAAATGGATAAATGACAACTCAAGGGCCTTTTCTATAATTGTGATGATAAATATTTTCCAAGGCATAAGTGCAAAGAAAATAATCTTTTTATAGTTATTTCTGTAGATGTTTCTAATGCGGATGTTGATGTTTCCCTTATTGAAGAGATACCTCAAACCAATTATATTAATCCACTTTCTAACCCTCCCGAAGTTGAATTGATAATTTCATTAAATTCCCTCAATGGCTTCTCTAATCCCCATACTCTCAAGTTAATTGGATACATTAAACATAGGAAAGTCATCATTGTATATGATAGTGGGATCACCCATAATTTTATTCATTGACTCATTTCCCAAGTAGTCAATTTCTATATCCACTCCATTAACAATTGTCATGTCATTATTTCCTCCATATGTGGGGGAAGTTGTGTAAATGTGTTCCTCCAAATTGGTCAGTACCACCCGAAATATCATATGCTTTCTATAGACATGTGTGGTTGTGACATTGTTCTCGGTGTTGAATGGTTATGCACTATTGACCCCATTATCATGGATTTTAAGGACCTCATCATGCAATTCCAACATGTGAGACACCATTATAAGTTCTAAGGCATCACAACAATCTCACCTGAGATCATCATCTCCCACCGAATGGAAAATCAACTCAAAAAATGTCATTCTAGTATTATTTCAAAAATACATTCCATTCAAGCCATTGTGACATCCTCTGTGCATGTTTACCTCCAATGGATAATATCCAAACATCGAGGTATTTTTAACACCACCCATGTCCTTCCCCCTTCCTTCATCATCCATGATCATTCCATTCATCTAGTACCCTATAGTATTCATCCCAATATTCTCCCTTACCATCATCCATTTTCCTAGAAAAATTAAATTGAGAAAATTCTCCAAGAATTTCTTGAAGAAGGTGTTATCTGTCTGAGTATGAGGGCCCCCTATTCTTCTCCAGTCATTGTGGTACTCAATAAAGAAGGCACTTGGCACATATGTCCTAATCTTTTTTACCTCAAACAAATCAAAATCAAGAACAAATTTTTTATCCATGTCATTGATGAACTTTTGGATGAATTGAGTGGTGCTCAGTATTTTACCAAACTTGATCTTCGTTCTGGATACTACTAGATACAAACGAAGGAAGAATACATTCCCAAGACTGCATTTCTAACTCATGAGGGCCACTATGAGTTCTTGGTCATTCCCTTTGGCATGTGTAATGCTCCCTTGAATTTTCAAAGTCTCATGAATCATTTCTTTTGTCCCTTCGTCCCTAAAGTTTTCTTAGTTTCATTGATGATATTCTCATTGACAGTAAAACTTGGAAAGCCCATATCCCCCATGTGGACCATGTTCTCCATCAAATTTCTCATCACCAACCTTTTGTCAAAAACTCTAAATGTGTTTTTGGAGCTTCTCAAGTTGAATACTTGGGTCATATTATAGGAAAGGATGGGGTATGGGTGGATCCTAAGAAAATTGTATTGGATTCACCCTAGAACTGTTAAAATCTTGTGTGGTTTCCTAGATTTAACACGTTATTATCACAAATTTGTTTAGAAATATGGAAAAAATGTCACTCCTCTCATTGCTCTCCTTAAAAATAATGCTTTAAATTGAACTCAAACTGTCGATCAATCCTTCCAAGCCTTGGAATATTTTATATGCACAACTCATGTCCTCACACTACCAGAATTCAACAAGAATTTGGTCTTGCAATGTGATGCATCATGGAAATGAATTGGAGCAATCCTCAAGCAACATGGTAGACCTTTGGATTTCACTAGAAAATAACTATCAAAGTGAAATTTGGGACAATTAACCTATGAAAAGGAAATGTTGGTTATTTTCCATGCATTGGATATCTAGTGTCCTTATCTATTGTGGAAATGCTTCCAAATTAAAATTTATCATTGTAGCCTCAAGTATTTTCTGGAAAAAACAATTTCATCCCTAGGGAAAAAAATGGGTGACCAAGCTATTTGGATATGATTATGAGATCATCTACAAGAAGGGAAAACAAAATGTGGTTGTTGATGCTCTTTCAAGGAAATATGAAGAAGAAGGTTCCCTTTTTTCCCTCTCACTCATTGTAGCAAAATGGATTCTAGACATTTTCTAGGAATGGTTGCAAGACCCCACACTTTTTGAATTGATCCAAAAATTGCAACATGTTCCTCATGCTTGTCTACGGTACTCTTGGGACAATGAAGAGCTTCAATATAAATCTCGCTTGTATTTAGTAAAATGATTGAACCTTAAATCCATGGGGATTTCTGAGTTGCATGCTTCACCCACAGTTGGTCATCGATGGTTTACCAAAACCTATAAATGTTTCAAACATTCTTTTTTCTACGACAATATGAAATAGGAAATCTGCACCTTTGTGGATGAGTGTGATACATGTCAATGCAATAAGGGAAAAATAGTAAAAAATCTCTATATTTTTGTGTTTCGCTTCAATAATTTTTTTTGTGCATATTATAACATATCTAGTACCTTAGATTATTACATCATAGAAATTGTGTATTTAAAAATATTTATGAAAATAGTTTTTCTAATAAATTATTATATATATAATTTAGATTATCTTAAAATGTACCAAAATTCAAGGCAGATCGAAATTCTCAGCAACAAAATAAAACTCTAACTTCAAAAAATACGTTGAAATCAATTTCTACCAAGTAAGGGAAATTGTATAAATATCATTTATCCCACGTCATGATAAAATGAAAAAGTTCAAGGTAATCTGAAAAATGTAAATAGTGATACTGATAAGGGTGCTTATGAAACCTATTCCTCCGACCATGGGTTTGGACCTATGACACTAACACGATGAAAACCTTTCTTCTCAATGGTGGTTGACACAATGTCAAATATGGAGTTTCCTTAGGTAATTATCAAATTTAAGGACAAGTTGAGTTGATATATGCGGGTGCGATGGATAAAATCCAACCTGCAACCTATTTCAAAAATGATCATTATACCATATCATTTCTTATTGTTGCAGTACCATGGGTGAGTGTACCAAACTAGGTCCTTTGTTTTGTGGTTTGTGGGAGAAAGATAAGTAAGGAGTGAAATCAATGTCTATTTGATACGTTGTTTAAGATGAGTCAATGATATTCATTGGGCTTTGGGTGAGGATAATGATTCCTCACTCACCTCCCAACAATCAAATTGATGATTTGATGTAGAATTCGTTAAATACCTTATACGAGTCAAAAAAACACATCAGTCATGTCTCATGCTCCCTTGAATTTTCAAAGTCTCATGAATCATGTATTTTGTCCCTTTCTCCCTCAATTTGTCTTAGTTTTCAATGATGATATTCTCATTTATATTAAAACTTGGCAAGTCCATCTCACCCATGTTGATCAAGTTCTCCATCTACTTTCTCAATACAAACATTTTGTTAAACACTCTAAATGCTATTTTGGAGTTTTGAAGTTGAGTACTTGCATCATATTGTAGGAAATGATGGTCTATGGCGGGATCCTAAGAAAATTTACATTATGAAGGATTGGCCTCACCATTGAACTCTTAAAATCTTGTGTGGTTTCCTGGTTTTAACGTGCTATTATCACAATTTTGTTTATAATTTTGGAAAAATCGTCACTCCTCTCACCGCTCTTCTTAAAAATAATTCTTTAAATTAGGCTCCAACAACCGATAAATCCTTCCAATGCTTGGAAGATTCTATGTGCAAAAATATCGTCCTCACACTAACAGACTTCAAAAATAATTTTGTCTTGCAATGTGATGCGTCAGGGAAAGGAATTGGGGTAGTCCTCAAGGAAGATGGTAGACCTTTTCTTTTAGTAGAAAAAAACTATCAACATGAAATTTGGTCCAATCAACCTATGAAAAGGAAATGTTGGTTATTTTGCATGCAGTGGAGTGGATCTTTGGCATGCTTATATATTGTGGAAACGATTCCAAATTAAAATTGATCATTGTAGCCTCAAGTATTTTTGGAACAAACAATTCATCCCCGGAGCAACAAAAATGGGTGACCAAGGTATTTGGATATGATTATGAGATCATCTACAAGAAGGGAAAATAAAATGTGCTTGTTGATTCTCTTTCGAGGAAATATGAAGAAGAAGGGTCCCTCTTTTCCCTCTCACTCATTATAGCAGAATGTATTCAAGCCATTTTATAGGAATTGTTGCAAGACCCCACACTTTCTAACTTTATCCAAAAATTGCAACAGGATCCTCACGCTTTTCTAGGGTACCCTTGGGACAATGAAGAGCTTCACTATAAAACTCACTTGTATTTAAGAAAATAGTTGAACCTTAAATCCATGGGGATTTCTGAGTTGGATGCTTCACCCACAACTAGTCATCGATAGTTTACCAAAACCTATAAATTAGTCAAACATTCTTTTTTTCTACAAAAATATGAAATAGGAAATCTGCACCTTTGTGGATGAATGTGATACATGTCAATGCAATAAGGGAAAATAGCCAAATGATCCATATTTTATCAGAATAATGAAATGAATATAGATCATTATTATTCTTAACAAAAATAATAGATATACAATAAAAATGGATTCTATTCAATAAGGAAATATGTTGAAACTGTAAAATGCAGTGGAAAACAAGTTTGATGGAATGGTGATGGCTTATCTATGAGAAGAGATGTGAAAATTGCGCTCATTTGCAAGAATATGATTAAAATGAGGCTTTGAAGGACTTTTTAAAATAAACATGAATGTCAAAACCCTAGACATCCAAAAAAATAAGCCTAGGAGATGAAGCACCAAAAGTCATGTTGGCCCCATTGGGGTAAGTTAGTACATCAACTTTCTCGGGTCATAACTTTTGCATATGATCTTCGTTTTAGGCGCACGATAGCCCATTGGAAAGGTCTATATGAGGAATACACATGTTTCCCTTAGACTCTAGCTATGAATATTGTTTGACTGTGGCGATCCCTAAAAACGTTGTTTAGGACCTCAAAACAACGTCGGAAGTTCGAGACCAAAAACTAGGAAAAAACTGCCAAATTGGAAAAATGCCGAAATGAACTATTTGGAATAGGTGGGAGGCCACTAAAATCCATATGGATCAATCCTCACCCATTAGGAAGCAATGGTATTTATTTTTTTGAGTTCCCCCATCAGATGAGGAAATTTCTATTGAATTTCACCCTGGGTGAGCCACTTGCCTTAGTGCAGGAGTTGCCCTGCTTTGACAACTCGATAAAGTTGGATCCTTTGTTGTCAATTTCCCTTGACCTGTGTGTCCACAATATGGTCATTGGATTGTTTTTTCATGTAGTCAGGTTTGAGCTCTATTGGTTTCAATTGTTCTACTATCTCTCAGGTGTCCAATAATGGTGGGAAATATGGCCGAAGGAGAGCCACGTTGAACATTGGGTGTAGGAAAAGGAAAGGGGGAATGTTGAGCTCAAAAGAATTGTCACCCATAGCCTTGGCGATGGTGTAAGGTCCATAATGGAGTGGGAAAATCTTATGATGGTTCCCTGTAAGGTGTTCTTTCTGCAAGTGAAACCAAACTTGGTCTCCCTTCTGAAACTTATGTGGCACCGGGTGTTTATCATGGCACTAATTGTACTTGGAATTGGACTTCTATAAATATCATGGACCCGTTGGTGGATGTGTTGGATCCTATCAATGAACTGTGTGGATTTTTCAGCTTCAGTTGGATCAGGGGACAAGTCGGTTGAGGTGGCCGCAAGGGGTAGTGCAACATCCATCGAACAAAATGGTTGGAATCCCAACAATACCTGAAAGGGATTGTGACTGGTTGATCTATGTAGGTCTTGGTCGTAGCTATGTTGAGCATATGGTAAAATCTCATCCCATTTGTAGGGGCTATTGGAATTGTAAATGTGCAGGATATGCACGATCATCAGATTAACAACCTCAGTTTGGCCATCTGTTTGGGGGTGGAAGGGAGTAGATTTGGTGATTACGGTGTCTAGCAGTGACTAGAGGTTCGACCAAATTTTTTTGAGGAACCAACTGTCCTGATCTGAGACAATGGTTTTTGGGATTCCAAAATCCAGCCATACTCATTCAAAGAAGATCTTGGCAGTGGCTTCTACTGTGATTCTCTTCTTATAGGCGACCATAATCGCCATCTTGGAAAATTGATCAACAACCACAAAAACACAGTCATTTCCCCTCTTGGTGGATAGAAGGCCCAGCATGTAGTCCATTGCGATGGATTCCCATGGAATGTTAGGAATAGGAATAGGGATGTACATGCCATGTTTCTTAGTGGTCAGTTTGGAAATAGCGCAGGAAGTGCAAGAACTGATATACTTGTCGACATCCTGTCGAAGTTTCAGCCAGTAGAAATGTTTATGGAGAATTGACATTATCTCTTCGACGACGAAGTGTTGTCCCACTCAACTGTAGTGGGCTTCCCAAATCATCTTTTCTCGCTTTCTTGATGAAACACAGAGATAGCCTATAGGGCACAACAATTGGTCCTGAAGATGGAAATTAGCGACAAATGAGTTTTTGCCCAACATTTGGTAGGTGGTGGTGAAGTTAGGGCCTGTCTCATAGAGGTGGGGACATCTGCAGGTCTCATGGTCACAAGAGTCTAGCACCGCGGTGAGTGCCACGACTGGAGGTCAGTTGAGGAAATCAACGAATCAATTGGTACTTCTTGTTTTATACTTGATGTTGAGGTGGAACTACTACAAGTATGTGGACCACTTCTAATGGAGGTCATTCTGCAATTTTCCTTGTGTATGCATAAACTATAGTGGGTTACGATCAGTGTGGATGAATTTTTCCTTCCCAAGAATGTAATGTCTCCTCTGGAGGTAGGCTTTCACAATGGAGTTCATTTATTTCTCGTAATTAGGGTATTTACAAAGAAAATATGATAGTGTCTCAAATACTGGTTCCAGAATGTGATTTTATTCAGGGCCTGATAATCAATGAAGAGTCGTCAATTCTCATCTTTCTTCTGCACCAGCATGATTGGGATCCCACAAGGTGATGAGTTGGGATGGATGTGACCCTTGTGGAGAACATCTTGGATCTACTGCTTGATCTCCTCATTCTCTAACAGAGAGAGGAAGTATACTGTCCCATTGGGTAGTGGTGTGATAGAGGTCAGATCGATGGGATGCTTGACATGACAGTGCAGAGGTACCCCAGTAGGTGAGGAGAAGATACCTGAGTATTCTTCCACAACCTTATCCACTTGCTTATACTGTGTGGAGAGGTTGGTCACAGAGGCCCTGGATGTATCTACGATCTTTTTCTTACTCTGAGAGTGAATCATGAAGAAGAAAAACTTCCCGATCTGAGAGATGACCTTCATGCATTGCTTGGCAGAGATCAAGGAAATAACACTAGGTGTGACTGCTTCACGTATCCTATAAAATTTTCTATCCACAGTAATAATAACAATGCGATGCATAGACTCATATACAACATGAAGTTTCCATAAATAAGGTTGGCCCAAAAGAACATTAAAAACTTTGAGAGCAACATCACACAATAACTCATCTTTGAATGGATGATGCAGAGATCACTTCCTTGGAGGAGCCATCCAATATTGTGGGGATGTGGATGTGGCGTTGTCAGCAGGGCTATCCTCTTGAATACCTCTACTGAGATGAGGTTCTTCTATCTATTACTATTGATGATGAAGTGTAGCGGGGTTCCTTTCACCCACATCTGCGAATGAAAAAGGTGCTCTCCTTCATCTAGCTTGTCTCATTCACTGGGCCAGAGCTTTGTGGTAGCAATGGTGGAACTGGGTTTCACATCAATGATCTGTCTCCCAATTTATAGTTCTCACTCAGATTTGGAACCTGCATCTGATTCAGAGGCTTTCACCTCAGCCACCGGTGACTTATTTGAGTGACAATTAGTAGTTTTATGCCAGGCGATATTATGGAAGTCGCACCACTTCCGGATACCTTTCTTCATCTTTCCAGTTTCATTCATTGCTTGCGGCTTGGACTGGTTGTCTTGAGGTTGTCCATATTTACTTTGTTCTTTATTCTTCAGGTTGGGTTCGACCTTTCCATTCTTTTTTTGTGAGGGGTTCCCATTCCCAAATTGTCGTGTCTTTTATTTAACCTTCTACTCGATTTTGACGACATATCGATAGGTCATGCCCAAGGACGAGATGTCCAGAAACTCCATTTCGGCATGGATGTATCTATGTATACCATCGTTATACTTGAGCATGAGATGTTGCTCAAAATATTTGATACCCAACTTGGTGTGCAAGGTATGGAATATATTTGTGAACTCTGGTATTGCTTAGTCTCTTTCATGTCAAAGTGTGGTCCATTTTATATACACGTCGTCATAACTTTGGACAAGGTAGTATTGTTCCTTAAGAGCATCCCTTAAGGACTCCCAGGTGACCGTGAATTTAAATAATGAGGGTTCCTCTGTTTCCTTTTTCTCACATAAATTTTACCACCAATATTTGACATGGGTAACGACTTTGAGGAGTGAAAAAGTAATATTTTCCCTATTCAAAAATTTATGGAAAAAAAATAGCCTTCTAGTAGGTTCAACCATTTGTCTACAACATCTGTGTTTATCTGACCGTAAAATATAGGAATATCAAAGTTGAGTTTTACCTTCAAGGGGGTGACACCTATGCTCTAGGAAGATGTGTCACCTGGTGGTATCTGTCGAAGGATTTGCACAAAACTATCCATCATCTCGTTCCTCTATTCCGTGAGGGCTTCCTCAAGCAACATTTTGAAAGGATCTCATGTCCCGCCATCTTTCTTTTCTCCCACCATGAGAGGTTTCTTGGGCGTGTGAGATATTTTATCCTCAAGAGAAACAAGCTCGAGACCCAATTCTTTGTACCTTGACCTTATCGGGGACATGCACTAAGAACGACAAGGAGCAGACCGCTCTGATACCACTAATCCATATTTTATGAGCAGAATGAAATTAATATAGATTATTATTATGCTTAACACATAATAACAGAGATATAGTAAAAGTGGCTTCTATTCAATAAGAAAATAGGTTGAAACTATAAAATGCAGCGGAAAACAAGCTTACTGGAATGGTGGCAGATTATCTCTAAGAGGAGATGTGACAATTGGGCTCATTCGCAAAAAGATGATTACAATGAGGCTCTAAAGGAATTTTTACAATAAACATGAATGCCAAAACACTATACATCCAAAATCCTAACCCTAGGAGATGAAGCGCCAAAAGTCATGTGGGTCCCATTGGGGTAAGTTATTACATCAACTTCTTGAGGTCGTAACATTTGCATACGATCTTCATTTTAGGTGCACGATAGCCCATTGGAAAGGTCTATCCAAGGACTATACATGTTGTCATTATAATTTGACTTTGTATATAGTATAACTATGGAAAGACCTAAAAATGTTGTTTAGGGCCTAAAAACAACCTCAAAAGTCGGGGACCCAAAAACTAGGGAAAAACTACCAAAATGAACCAGTTGTAATAGGAGGGAGGCCACTGACATCCATATGGATCATCAAAGCTCCAGAAACACTCCAACCACTCCCGATTCCCCCTCCTATTTGGAGGGATATTTCTATGCATTTCATTATTGGCTTGACTAAATCAGGAAATAAGTTGGTCATCGTGATGATAGTAGATCGTCTTTCCAAATATGCTTATTTATGTGCTCTTCAACACCCATTCACTGCATCCACAATGGCTCAAAATTCTATGGATAATATATTCAAACTTCATGGAATGTCTCATTCTATTGTATGTGACAAAGATCCAACTTTCACCAGCAATTTTTGGAAAGAATTGTTCAGGCTCCAGGGAACCCAATTGCATCTCAGCACCGCCTATCCTCCCCAGACTCATGGAAAAATTGAAGCTATCAAGAAATGTTTGGAAACATATTTTCGGTATTTTGCATCCGACAAAAAAAATGAGTGGGCTTAGTGGTTAACCTTAGCTAAATTTTGGTACAACACATCTTACCATACTATCACTCGCATGACTCCTTTTGAAGAATTCTATGGGAAAAATCCATCGTCATTTCTCTCATACATACCAAGAGTCTTCAAGGTTCAGGAGGTTGATAACAATCTTACACTTTGAGTGGTCATTCACTGTACTCTCAAAGAAAATTTGGTCATGGCTTAGAATTGCATGAAGAAACAAGCACATCAAGGTTGTTCCCAATATAAATTCACTGAAGGTGTTTCTTCAACAAATTCTAAGCATGTGGTATCTTCAGGGCCCTTTCAACAACAACTCAAGTCTCTTCCACTAAAACCTGTGGTATATTCAGGGCCCTTTCAGTAGTGGGGCCTAGATTTTATTGGAGAAATTCATCCTTCTTCAAGTGGTCAACATAGGTGGATCTTGACTACCATAGACTACTTTACCAAGTGGATAGAGGCCATCCCCACAAGAAATTCTTCCCACAAAGTAATCATCAATTTTCTTGAGGATATTATGGCAATATTTGGTTGTCCAAACAGAATTGTCATGGATAATGTTGCATATTTCAAGGCTGAACCACTGATTAAGTTTTGTGAAAAGTTTGGAATCACATTGATTTAGTCTACTCCTTAATACCCCCAAGGGAATGGAATGGCAGAGTCCTCTAACAAGAGCCTTATTAAGATCATTAAAAGACTATTAGAGGACAATAATAAATCATGGGATTCAAAGCTTAAATTTTCTCTATGGGCTAAACGAGTGACAACAAAGAGATATCTTGATGTCTCTCCTTTATAGCTCATGTATGGATTTGAGGCCATATTTCCTTCTCATCTCGCCTTGCCTGTGGAAACATTCTTCCAAGACTACTAGGGAGAAACAGATGATATGATTAGAAGAATACATCAGCTGGTATAAGTGCAACAGACTAGGGAGCAACTACTTGACAAAGAACATGACCATTAATAGAAAATCAAGCAGGCCTTTGACAAGAAGGTAAAAAAAAAGGATTTCCAGCTGGGAGATCTAGTACTCAAGTGGGACGCACCTAAACAAGATAAAGGTAAGCATGGTAAATTTGAGGCATTATGGATCGACCCCTTCAAAATTTCTGAGGTTTTTTCAAATAACACTTACAAGTTGCAGGATTTGGAGGATGCTGAAGTTTTTGGTAGCCCTGGAAATGGGCATTTTATGAAGAATTTCTTTACTTAAGCCATGAGTGGCTTCCCAGGTCATTGTAAATATCATTTTTATTTTGTTTTTGGTTTTTATAAAGTGACTCCACAACCCAACACTAAGGCACTAAAACTGCAAAAGGAGTTCTTACAGCTTCACAGGGAGGTCTCTATCCCCCATGGAGCCTATATGTTAATAGATGAATTTGCATACTACTTCATAGGAATCAAACAATAATTAAGGTTTACCCTCAGGAGCATTGTGGTGTAAATAATGTGGCATTTTGCCCATGATTTCCACAGGAAGAATGAAAATGCTTGAGGTCTCAACAACTCAAACACCCTCAAAATCTAGTCAAAAGGTATGTTTTTGACCCCTTGGTCAAAAGTTATCACATAAAGTTGTCAAGGGCTGCAGGTTGCATCCATGAGCGCAAAGCACAACACTTAGAGCGGTCTAATATGGAATCAAATCAAGTGAGTGAGCAAGTTCAGTTTTTAGTGGAGGAGATTCCATTCAAGGTTCATATTTATAGCCCTCATGTGATCGAGATCTTAAATTTTAACGAAGTTTAACGTCAGATAGAGGTCCAAAGTCATGAGATCAATCCTAGCCGTTCGTGTTGGGAAGGGTACATGGTAGAGATCCACAGGATTCCAAGGAAGAAACCTTTGAAGAAAATCCAGGAGGAGAATACCCAAAGTGTCAGAAGTCGCAACAATCTTGATCGTCTGTTAAGATAGGGAACATGATGAGAGATCAACATTTTGCTGACTCGCATAGTGGAAAATTCAAA
The DNA here is from genome assembly GCA_010110895.2 of Picea sitchensis. NCBI lineage: Eukaryota > Viridiplantae > Streptophyta > Pinopsida > Pinales > Pinaceae > Picea > Picea sitchensis. The sequence continues at coordinate 43,482 of SNQJ01S0002671.1, forward strand.
GGGAAGAGTCGTGAGGACTCGTGAAGTGAGAAATTGCGAGTTGATCTGAGCCATTGGATCGAGGAAAGCCTTGGACCGTCGATCTGAGGTGAGCACAGAATCAGAAATAGGGTAAAGGGAGGTTAGTAGCCTTTCAACTTCCTGAGACGCGAAGTCTCGATACATGAAGGGGAGATCTGGACCGCTAGATCACGGGGAATCGTGGGCCATTGATTTGATGCAAGTGTAGGTTCGGGTTTCAGAAGAAGGGATACAAGAAATCTTCCGACAATGCGAAGCACGAAAGAACAAAGCACTCAAAAGTTGGGCCCAAGTCATAGCGGGGTCACATTTTTGAAGGTTAAGGAGAGGAGATAGCGCTCGCTAGGCTACAATTCATGAGTTCGGAAATTGGGAGAGTTGGGAGCGGCTCACATCGAAGCACCTGAGATGTGAAGTCACAAGGAACCTTTTGGTTAAGCGCTCAGTCACATCTGGAGGTCATATCAATGAAGGACGGGTCCATAAAGGAGCTTAGCACCTACAACGCCAGTATTGGTAATAGGGGAAGATTTGTAGAGCCTCAAGGCATCAGTATTGACTTGAAGAAGTCATGGGGCAACACCTAGAAACATCCATGGCTGTCAGGCCTCATCCTAATCCCAATGAAGGAAGTTATTGAAGATAGGGGCAACAGTTGAGACCTCGTCTCACCCCATAAATGGAAAGTGTTACAGAGAGCATCCATGAAGGCAGACTATCCACCCGAAGCTTCCTCCTGGATGGATTTTCCTGTAAAATGCATAGTTGTACCTATATCACATCTGACATGAGAAGGCCTACATATTCTGATAGAGTGGGCGTCGACTGGAAACTTTGAATGCAGGGGCCCGATCATGCTCCTAGTAGTTGCAACGGTTTTTAGTCTATATAGGCAGTTTTGATATTTTGTTAAGGTTGAATGGTTGAGTTAGGTTCCCTGCTATTGTAATATTTTGGTGAAGAACACTGGTTCTATGGTTATGTATTTGTTTTTTAGACATATTGGTTAATCTAAGTCAACTTTCTTGCTCCATCTTATTTGCCTTTGATACTGAGAGAGTTCATGATTAATTGATTCACATGGATTGTTGTGACTGTATTATGATGAATGTTTGATTATAATGTTGTTATGATTTCTTTCAGTTTCCTTGAAATTTGAATCCAAGAGGATCTTGTGTTTAATTTTTTCCTCCTTAGGCAGCTAGAAGACCTGATGTCTGCAACATACCTCTACACTCTCCTCACCAAAGTCTCCCCTCTATTAACCCTTACTCCAACTTATTGACTGATGTTGATTCCATACCTCAATTGCGTATGCATGCTAGTCTAGATTTCTAAGTTAGAATATTATTATCATTAAGTCATCTCCATTTGATCACCTAAAACTCATTTACATTTACTATATAAACCGATGGGTACTGGGATTACCTTTTATGCAATCTAAAGGTGAATTTTAGTGCTAACAGAATGCATGCATATGATTAACAAATGAAAGAATATTAGGTATAATAGAGAGAATAATCATATCAAGTCCTAAATAAGATCAATTATAATCCTAGATCCCCACGTTTTCCTAGACTGTAAGCACTTGAGCATTGCATTCATCCATAGAACTATCTCAGGTGAGACTACGTAGTACATTCTGTGTGTTGTGGTGCCTTCTGGTTTACCAAGAGGGTCAATAGTTTTAGAGGGTTTTGTTGGAAACTTGATCAGATATGAACCTAGGTCAGCCTAATAAGTATATAGAAAGATTAATAACCAACACACGATTTATTTTATTATCAAATTTTTATAGACTTTGATGTTGAGGTTGTTCGCTGAAATTTTTGCCAAGTGAATTTGTCCTGAATTGTTTAATTGCGTAGTCAATCATTTTACAACCTGATTTTTTTATTCTTGAGATTTTATTTAATGTGTTTTCTTTGTGTTTAGAATTAATTGAATGTTGCATTTAGATTTACATGTCCAAATTAATTACTCTTTATGATTGTTTCTGTATCAATTACCAGACCCTCATTTAGAGAAATTGATGTTCTGTGTCAATTTAATTGTTGTTGGCATTAAAATTTGGTGTGGGTCTTTACAAAATTTTAGGCAAGACCAGAATGTTAGATCTGCCAAATACTTGCGTTTTAGTTGTATTTGGAACTACTTTTATGGAGTCATATAAATTGAAATCATGAAACCCTGAACTACTTAATCGTTTTTCTTCCTTAAACGAATTTTTTTGTAGACACTGTCATATTTGATAATATGAAGTTAGGATTGTATGGTAACGTATGGAATTACTGAAAAACGTGATCCACACTTGGTTGCTACCCATTCAAAATCACAATTACTGATACCGGAATTTCATGGGTCCGTTTCAATTGATTCCATCCTGAATTTTTTTTATTTCCTTGGTCTCTCTATTTAGTCATTAGAGTCTAGGAACAAATTTTCTTTTGCGCCTCTTGAAAGATGCCAACTTAATTGCAACTCAGGAATATCAATTTTCCTCAATCGTTGCCAATTGAATTTATAGAACCCAATTATGATTTTCTCATGGTTCACTATAGAAATTGTTGTAAGTATAGAATTAGAGTTATGAAGAGTCCTTGCGGTTGAATTTTACAATGGGAGATTGAAATGTTAAAGGATCACCGCATGTTAATATTATATTTCTGGAAATGAAATTGAGGTTGTTGAAATTTAAATTGACCATCCTGAAATGATATCCATGTGATACTTACCTAATTAATTGGCATGTTGGTTCAGCGTTGGTGGGTTCCTGGTAATATTCCATTGAATATTGTGAAGGGAATTTTCATGATGATAGTTGCTTCATTGTTTTATCCATAGTACAAATTATTGAACCACTACCAAATCTAATTGTATCTCTTGTCCTTTAGAAATTATTTGATTTGCTGCCAAATCATATTGCAACTCCTATAATTGAAAAATATTGAACCCCTACCAAATCTAATTGTAGCTCCTGTCATTTAGAAATTATTTGATTCACTGCCAAATCATAGTGTAGCTCCTGTAATTGAAAAATATTGAATCACTACCAAATCTATTTGTAGCTCCTATCATTAGAAAATTATTGATTTGCTACCAAATCTATTTGCAACTCCTGTAATTCAAAAATATTGAATCACTGCAAAATTATTTGTAGCTCCTTTCATTAGAACATTAATGATTTGTTGCCAAATCTATTTGCAGCTTCTATAATTAAAAATATTGAATCGATGCCAAATCTGTTTGTAGCTCTTGTCATTAGAACTTTATTTGATTCACTGGCAAATCTATTTGCAGCTCCTAAAATGAAAATTTTTTGGATTCACTGCCAAATCAAATCGCAACCACTGTGCTTCAAATTATTAATCACTGTATAATTGGGTCGCTGCAAATCGTGTTGTTTTTAATTTTTAAGATTGATCCATTGTAAAATTTTCTAATCCGTGTTGAAATCATTACGATTTTTATGTGTTAGTTGAAAATCGATTAACCCCATTGTTCACCGTAATATTTATGGGTGTTGAAACTATTTTGGAACACTAGAATTTTATTGTCATTTCGGAATCACAAATCAATCTTTGCTAATTAAGACTTGTTGTTGACTCTTGGTGTTAGGGTCTTGAATTAAATGAAATTGTGAGTTTAACTTGAACAAAATTGATTATTTTCCAATAGGATTTTGAAAAGTGTAGTACCTTTTGTCTAGAAAACTTATGAGTGGATTTTAAGTGGAAATTATTGCTATTCTTCTTGATAAGTGTTATAAAATGTTCTTTCTTAGTACACGATAAATTTTCTTAATGATTATTAAATCGTAGTATATTATACTCTGTATTTAAAGAATTTATGAAGGGTATTATTGTTGATTTAGTCATGAGTTTTCTGAGTATGATTGTGGTTAAGGGAACTAGATATCTCCTTGTTATTCAGAATAATCACCAGTCTTGAGATATTAAATGGTCAAAATCAATTGTATGAATCCTGTACTTGAGCATTGATTTTGTATCTTGGAGGTCCTAACTTTACAAGTAAGTTGGGTGGGTAGACATCTTGTTATCACTAGGGATGAGATTATTCTATTGGTTGTATGTGATGATAAATTTTGAGTGTTTCCATGTTGTGATGATTATGATAATAGAATGTGTATTATTGAATTATGTTAAGACCGTGAAGTACTTGTCTTAATGTAAAAAAAATAAAAAATCCTCTACTATACTCACTTATTTGATGTCGTAACGGAGGGGTCGTTACACTTACCTTCCCTTTCCTTACCTTTCCTAGCCTATACTTTATTTTCCTTTCCTTACATTCCCATTTTTTCCCTTGTCCTGCCTTGCTTTGTCTTTCCATTCCCTACCTTTCCTTGCCTTTCTTTCCTAGCCTTGCCTTGTCATGTGTTTCCTTTCCTTGCCTTACCTTTCCTTTGCTTTCCTAGCCTTTCCTTTCCTTTCCTTTCCTTACCTTGCCTTACCTTTCGTTTCCTTTCATTGTCTTTCCTTACCTTGTCTTGTCTTACCATTCCTTTCCCTTCTTTTACATGCCTTACTTTCCTTGCCTTGGCTTTCCATTCCCTACCTTGTCTTGGATTTCCTTTCATTTCCTTGCCTTCCCTTTCCTTTATTTTCCTTGTCTTTCCATGTGTTTCCTTTCCTTTCCTTTCTTGTCTATCCTTTTCTTTCCTAGCCTTGCCTAGCCTTGCCTTACCTTACCTTACCTTGCCTAGCCTTTCCTTTCCTTTCTTTACTAGCCTTTCTTTTCCTTTCCTTGCGATGACTTGGCTTTCCATGCCTTGCATTGCCTTTGTTTTATGGGTCTTTATTTCCCTTTCCTTGTCTTTCCTTACCTTTCCTTTTATTTCCATGCATTTCCTTGTTAAACCTTAGCTTCCCTTTCTTTCCTATCCTTTCCTTACCTTTCCCTACCTTGTCCTTGTTTGGGTTTCCTTTCCTTACTTTACCTTGCCTTTCCATGTGTTTACTTTCATTTCAATGCTTACTTGTCCTCACCTTAACTTTCAGTTCTTTCCTAGCCTTTCCTTGCCTTGACTTGCATTTATTTCCTAGCCTTTCCTTCCCTTACCTTTCATTTACATTCCTTGTATTTTCTTACCTTGTATTTGTTTTCTCTCCATGCCTTTAATTTTCTTGATTTCCATGTATTACCTTCCTCTCCTTGCCTTAGGTTGGATTGGCTTTCCTTTCCTTTCCTTGTATTTCCTAGATTTTCCATGCCATGTATTTTATTTAAATGTCTAACCTTACCTAGCCTTGCCTTACCTTTTGTAACACCCTTTCTTACAGTAGTTGTAACGCTCTGATACCAAACTATAACACCCTTTCTTACAGTAGTTGTAAGGCTCTGATACCAAACTGTAACATTATCGACCATCAACCCCATGGTCGACAAACATTACTATGCGGAATAAAAATCTCATGCTTAATTATATATATGGCATGCATTCAAAATAGGTTAATCACATTAAACTCAGACTAACCATAAGAATTACTACTATTATAAATAATCAATGGATTTCACATTAAATCATTTGCACAGTAGAATACATGATAACATAAATACACAGACATGAAGAACAATAATTAAACATCATCTGGTACTTATTTTTAAATGGTGGTACTTCCACCAACTAGGTGTAGGCCTTCCATGAACCTCGCAGCCTTAGACCACACTGCTCATCAAGCTCAGCAGTGGGTCACCCCCGAGTTGGGACTAAGCTCCACCCCAAGGCAAGGAATCCTAGGCTAGGCTGCAGTTACAGGGAAAACACACAGTCACAAGGAAGGAATTCTCTCCCAGGAACCACTCATACTCACTACCCACAGACTCTCCTTCCCCACATGCATGTTCCACCCCAGGAGTATACACCTTCTCTGTCACCCAGACATTCCTTTGGTTGCTAACCTCCCTTGCCTTGGGTTTTAGTAATAGACTGGACCAGAAGTCTCTAAGCTCTGTTGGCAACTACAGGGTTCCTTCCAGGAGTTCTCTCCTTCCTCTGTGCACTCTCTCACCTAGAGAGAGTCACTCACAGGCCAAGCAACCTATTCATCCAACTTCAACCACCTCTCTCACCTGGAGAGAGTGTTCAATGACTGGCCAACAGGACACACAGGGTCAAACACTACACATCCACCACAGACAATAGGAATCCAGACACAAACACCCCAAGTCAGCAACAACTAGGTGCAACCATATAACCAGACTTAGCAGGGACGGGACACTTCCGTTTTCTCAATATGGAAACACAGGATAGACTCACGCTCTAGTTCTTAGGGATGTGTGACAAGTTTTCCAAGAAGGGGTCGACTCAGCCTCGATGGTTCATAACATAAGGGGGTGTACCAGCTTTTCAGAAACAAACACAGGATTTCCTTGAAATCAACACAGACTTTTCCCATGGTTTCGGAATTGCATGAGGGTCTCTTGTAGAGGTCAGATGGGCTCCCCCTTCAGACGGTCGATGGTGGAATGGGAAAATAACCCCCATCACGGCTCATCTTGGTCATTTTATTTGCATACACCTGGGTTGACACTTGTCACCTATGAAACTGCATGCGCTCCATCAACATGCATCCCCTTTGCACATGTTTTCCCCTTGCTAGGAACTTAGGATAAAAACATATAATTCACATGTATTTTGGAATAATATTAAAATATTATTCCCAAGGACTTAAGCCCCTAGGCTCAACACTTAGCCTCTCTGCCCACCTTCCAACCCCTAATCCCTTTCCCACTCTATGGAAGCTTAGTCCCCCATCACACATTCATCGTGTTGGCCTGCATGTGGCAGTGTTTATATTTTATTACTGTTTCGCATAAATATAGGTACAAAATCAGGCTCTTAGCCTCCAACACTTAGGCCCTATGGCCTAACAATCACATAAGCCCACTAGCTTATATAAAATCGGTTCACCAGCCTATAAAACATATTTACAATTCATTTGATAAACAATATTTACAATAGCGCTTGGCCTTGGGGACATTACAATCACCCCCCCCCATATTTCTGCACTGTCCTTAGTGCAACTTTACACTGCATCTGCAAGCTTTTCAAAATCTTAAAAAAGATGCGGGTACTCTGCCCACATAACATCTTCATGCTCCCATGTCGCATCCTCAAGACTGCACCAGGTCCACTGGAACTTTACAAGCTCTATGGCTCGATTATGGAGTTGTTTGCTTTTCTTTTCCAATATGTGCACAGGATGCACTTGTAGGACACCTTATGGTTCCATCTGAATCACATTCCAATCAATAACATGATTAGCATCAGGTATATATTTCTTAAGTAGTGAAACATGAAACACATTATGTACAGTCATAGATGCACGTAATGCAAGCATGTATGCAACTGGCCCAATCCTTTCCAGGATTTCAAAAGGCCCAAAGTATCTTGCTACCAACTTGGCGCAACTTCCCAGCTTCAGGGAACTCATGTTAGTTTTCACTTTTAGGAAAACATGATCACCCACTTTGAATTCTCTGTGGGTTTTGTTCTTATCAACATAACTTTTCTGCCTATCCTGGGAAGCTTTCAAATTCTATTTAATTCTTATCAATTGGTCTTCCATCTCTTTGAGCAACTCTGGCCCAACTACTACTCTGTCAGCTGGATTATCCCATCTTAATGGAGTGTTGCACTTTCTTCCATAAAGTGCTTCAAATGGGCTCATCTTCAATGATTCATGATACCCATTATTGTAGGTGAATTGTACCAAATGCAGGTAGTCTTCCCATCTTGCTGGTTTTTCCATCACGTACATTCTTAGCATGTCCTCTATTACTTTGTTCGCCCTCTCTATCTTTCCATCAGACTCGGGATGATATACTGTACTAAAATTCAGATTCGTTCTGAATCGTTTGAATAGTCCTTTCCATAAATTCGAGGTGAATTTTAGGTCCCTATCAGACACAATCGTCTTAGGAATTCCATGCAAGCGTGCCACTTCTTTCAAGAAAATATCGACAAAATTTGTTTCCTTGTGAGTGGTTTTCAGTGGAATAAAATGGGCAGCTTTTGTAAGCTTGTCCACCACAACCATGATCGAATCATGCTGCTTGCTTGTTCTGGGAAATCCTGTAATAAAATCTATGGTCACCACTTCCCACTTCCACTCAAGAATGGGCAAAGGCTGCAAAAAACCTAGTGGGTGCCTATCCTTAGCCTTAACTTTCCGGCATTCCATACATCTAGCGATGTATTCAGTTATCTCCCTCTTCAAACCCGGCCAAAAGTAATGGCTTTTGACTGCTGCCACAATCTTCTGATATCTATGGTGTCCAACAGACGTCACATTATTCATTTCTTTAGAATCGCAAGATTCATTTCCTGGACATTGGGTATATACACTATGTCTTTATACAGAAGTAATCCATTAGCTTCCAAGGTATAACTTTCCTTTTTATGTGGCCTTTCACTCTGCTATAGCTTTTCTACCAAATCTTTTTACTGCAAATCTATATTTCCATCTTCCAAAATTCTATCCTTAATATCCATCCTATACATGCTAATGGTTGTAGCATGTAATTCATGCACCTTTTTGCTGAGTGCATCAACCACCGTTTTCCTTCCCTTTGATATGTTTGATATCAAATTTGTATTCACACAAAAAATCCAACCACCTGCTTTGTGTAGCGTTTAAAGTTGATTGATCAAACAAATATTTCAGACCATTGTGGTATGTTCTCAATTCAAATCTTCTTCCCATGAGGTAATGTCTCCATTTCCTTAAAGCGTGGATGATTGTTGCCAGCTCCAAATCATGAGTGGCATAATTCTTTTCATGCTCTTTCAATTTCCTGGACTGATAACAGATTACAAATCCATCTTGGTTGAGAACTCCTCCCAACCCTTCCTTACACGCATATGTGCACACCACGAAATCCATATTTGGATTTGCAATTCTAGGGATTGGAGTGCTGGTTAACAACTGCTTCAATGGCTGGAAACTCTCTTCACACTCTTCAGTCCACTGAAACTTTTTCACCTTCCTTTGGAAGGAAGTGATAGGGTGAGCTATCTTTGAGAACCCTACAATAAACCTTCTATAATAGCCCGCCAGACCCATAAAGGATCTAACTTCTATCACATTCCTTGGTGCTAACCATTCTCGGATGGCCTCAACCTTCTCAGGATCCACAATGATCCCTTCTACTGAAATAATATGTCCCAAGTAATGGATCTGCCTTTGATAGAAGTAGCATTTGCTCAACTTGGCGTACAGTTGGTGTCCTCTCAACACTTGCAGCACCATCCTCAGGTGTTGTTCATTCTCTTCCCCTGACTTGGAATACACCAGGATGTAATCCAGGAAGACTATGACAAACTTGTCTAAATAGTTCCTGAATACACCATTCATCAAGCACATAAAAACAGAAGGTGCGTTTGATAGTCCAAACGAAACCACTGTGAACTCATAATGACCATACCTTGTTCTAAAGGTAGTCTTGCTGATATCCTCATCCTTTATTCTTACCTGGTGATATCCTAATCTGAGATATATCTTCAAAAATATTTTAGTACCCTTCAGCTGATTGAAAATATCATCGATCCTCGGCAGAGGATACTTGTTCTTAACAACTACCTTGTTCAACTGCCAAAAATCAATACACAGCCTCAACGTCCCATCCTTCTTCTTCACAAACAAGACTGGGACACCTGAAGGTGACACGCTGGGGTGAATTTCCCCCTTCTTCATAAGATCTTCGAGCTGCAATTGCAACTCTTTCAGCTCTGGCGTGCTCATTCTATAAGGAATTTTCAACACCGGAGCTGCTCCAAGCATCAAATTTATAGAAAAATCGATGTCTCTCTTCGGAGGTAGTCCAGGTACCTCCTAAAATACGTCATTGAAATATGTGAGTACCTCATGGTCTCCAATTATTGATACTTCATCACTGGATGCTTCCTCCACATGAGCTACAAACAATTGAGAGCCTTTCCTGTAACACTTCTTCAGCTACATGGCTGAGATTTCTCTAACAGCCACAACTTTGGGAATTCCCTGGACTATTTTCTGATTTCCCTCCTCATCCAGGCATGAAAACCTCTTGTTATGATAGTCCAGGAGGGCATGGTGCTAGTCCAATCAGTCCATCCCAATTAAGCAGTCATAAGAGCCTAAAGGCAGAACATTCAATTCAACCTTCATGCTCAATCCATTCATGTCCACAAGACAAGACTTAATCAACTCAATGACCTTCCTCTTGGTTCCTGTATCCAATTGCACTAGCCAATACTTTTCATGTTTGCTTCTTGATAAATGAAAACTTTCCACCACCCTAGGATCTACATAACTATGGATAGCCCTGGAATCAGTTAAAATAATAAATGGTCGGTTGTTGATCATACCTTCAACTTCAATCATGTGCGATTGAAATTCTGCTTGCTTGTTGTCTAGGGCTACGTAGATCCTTGGCATCCTTCTACCCATATCCTCCACTGTTTCAACTTACTGAACATTGTGGATGGTTCTTTCTTTATCTTTTCTGTGGGGGCAGTCCCTATACCTATGGTTCTCTTTACAACCCCAACACTCCATAGGTGGTGGTCTGGGCATTTTCTCACCCACTTCATCCTTCCTAGGCTCTCTGAAAGATGGCTGCCCCTGAGGATTTTTTTTGAAAAAGGGCGGCTTGTTTCCCTTCCACCTCTGCTCTTTCCTGAACCTCTTTTGATCATCCCAAGCCTTCCGAAAAGTAGGCCTTTCTCTTTTCTATTCATATAAGCATTTATCCCTTGTTATTGTTTCTTCCATATTCTTAGGATCATCATACTGAATCTTGTCACCAATGGCAGGTGGCAGTCCACTCAGATACCTCTGAATCTTGACAGCCTCATCCTTGATGAATGGAACATACTTCAC
>SNQJ01S0002671.1:65315-80092 GCA_010110895.2 Picea sitchensis
TTTATATATTTTACATCCTCCTTTTTAAAACTTTGTTTTCTTATTTTTACTACGTTTATCCTTTTTTAAATAATCCTTTTCATTACTTTATGGAATTAATGTTTTTAATTCTTTGTTTCTATAACACTTTGGTTCCTTTTACTATTCGAGCATAAATTCAACTTGATGATTGGGCTAACCTTAATTATCAAAGGTTGTAATGTTTGATTGTAGGTTTACGCCCCCTTTTTGGATTTAATATGGATGGAATGTTGAAATTATTTTTTAACCTCGTGATAGCTTAGAAGGAAAGTTGGCCATGTGATATGCTAGGCCCATGATGACATGTACAGGCATGTACAACTATGGTACAGACAAGCACAATAAATCAATTGCAACACATAATCAATTTTTATCGATGCGTGTACAGATTTCAGCGAACAGCAGCAGCAGAATGTCAATTTATGACTGTGTATGACTGTCAATTTACATCTTGTACCGATCAATTCGTACGGAGGCTGACACGGACAGTACGAATATGTGAGGCGGCTATAAATTGTGGCAGTTGTGGGTCGATTGTACGGCTGGGACTAGTACGGATTTCGTACGGATGGTGGTTACTATGGATGCAAGTATATCAAGCAATTAATTTTTTTAAACAACTAATGTATCGACCAACAATTTGTGTATACAGCTAGCAGGTAGTACGGATTTGGTATGGTCACTGGTGTATGGATGTTGAGTGGGATGTATTGTACGTTGATTACAATTAATTTAGTGTCTGTACAGACAACAATTACTGTCAATTCGTTCAACTGTGTGCACTCTTCTTATTCTCAATCTCTGATTTTCTTCTTAACTGTAGTAATAGTCTTCTCATATGTAGCAGAATTTTTTTCTTCTGTTTTTCTTTTCCCAAAAATTATTATTTTTATTTATTTATTTATTTATTTTTGTTTTCTTCAAGATTGCAGCAGAACAACAATTATTTCCTCTAACAGTAACTTTTGGTTTCTTTTTCTTCAACAAAACTTAATTTCGAATGGCCAAAGGCTATATTCTGGTCAAAGACCCAAAAAAATCAGAGAAACTCTGACGATGGAGTTGGCTAAAATCTGGATCAAACAAGGTTTGATAAGGAACTGGCCAAAGGCCGGGATCAGAAAAACGAAGCTCTGATACCAAATGAGACGAACAAATTTCACTCACACAAGAATAATCCAAAATGCTTGGAATATAACAAAGTAATCAATATAGGACTGTAAATAATAAATGAATGAATAAGATATATAAGATATAATGAGATGATTACAATTGAGAAATGAGGGCCTTCTTAAATACCCACGCATGGGTGCCCTTTACCAATAGTCATGTCCTTTGAGACATGACCTTTCATTATTAATAATTATTATTTATTAACTATTATTATGTTATGAATATCTATTTATATATATTTTATGTTCATAACAACTTATACATTACTTGAATATGCTCAGTCCTGAATGAGCCGATGACAGCTCCTTGCTCGTTCAGAATGCTTCTGGTCAGGACATCTACTTTTTCCAGTGCCCAGCCGATCATATCGGTATATGACACAAGTCTTGGACGTGCAGCAACCTTGTGAATATCAGATTCGGCAATATCTCGGAGGTGATTTTCCAAATCAGTGGCTACAAATTTAAGCACATCCTCCAGTTTTTCAGAAATTCCAGTCCATGATTTGAAAAAGTGTACTCCAGATGCAGTAGTGTCGGAGATAATATCACCTTCTGGTTGATCTTCATTTTTCTTCGATGCCTTTTTGGGTGCCATAGCTCTGTGTTTAACTTGAAAACCTGTAACAGAGAGTAATTTAGTTTTGAAATGAAAATACAGACGTTTCGAATATTTATTTCAAATATATCATAAAAACATTGAGATTTGTACCTCTGTTACGAAGTTAAGGTTCTTAATGCAAAAGATATTTCCAAAGATATGCATTTAATGTTTGTACCTATGCTTTCTTAGTGTTTTCAAATATAATAGAAATTTTGCCGAATCGGACAATGACGCATTAAAGGACATTCGAAGAAGGTTTAACTTTAAGCCTTGTTTAGAAGAATGATTAATTAGCGTTGATATTGAATTAAATTTGAAAATCTTCTTTTCGGAGTTTCGACACTTTTGATGTCGAGGAAATATGTCATCGAAGAACCCCGATTGCCGAAATCGTGATGTATTATTTTAAATTGAAACGTTTTTAGTATCTTAATTAATTAGACCTTTTCTGGATTTCGTTAATCAGAAAATCGGGGATCAGGATTTCGGGAAATATGATGACATGCAACATGCTTCTCATAAAACCGCGAATCCCGATATCGTGATGTAATTATTTAACTCTTAATCATTCTTAGCGGTGATTAGATTAATTCAAAACTTTACTTAAGAATTAAATGTATCGGGAAATCGGGAAATCGGGAAACACAATGACAAGATTGTTTGATCTCATAAAATCGCGAATCCCAATATTGTGACGTGATTATCTTAACATTTAAACCCTTTAAAAGCTGAATTAAGTAATATATGTTTTAAATAAGTCTTAAAGTATCGGGAAATCGGGGATCGGGATTTCACAATTCACTTTGCATCAAACACTTGTTTATGGGAAACTCCGAATCCCGATTTTTTTTTTTAATAGGTATAAATTAAAATTCCTTAAATTTTGAATTATTGCCCGTTAAAAGATTGTTTCAAAGAGTGTTGGAAAATTTATATTTGTTTAGATTTTTTCCCTTCCTTGTCTAAAAATAAACAAATAAAGGCATCACGAATTCATAGGTGATGAAACTCTTGTTTTAAGAAATTTGAAAAATGCAAAGACTCAAAAAAAACAAATCTTTTATTTGAGAATAAAAAATCAAGGTCTGTTTCAACAGCCCCGATGGATGGTCCGGATGAATTCAAGATTTCGTGTATCTTGATTTCCACGTTCCTGTGCAACTCGAAAGGTTTTTTTTTAACTCTGCGCAAATTTTCCAGATCTGATGGTCATGAGGGTTCACCTTCCCTCCTGAATAGATCCTAAGGCTCCAACACTTCTGGTGTTGAGTCCTCTCTCCTTATGGCCAGATACCACATCGGCTGTGGTTTCGTAACATCGCTACACCTATTGAGCTTTGTAAGCACGGTTAAGTAATCTCCTTGGCACTCAGGAGCACTCAAAGGTCCAAAATTGGTCCTCTAGACACAATTCCTCAAGACCACTCAACTGGCCCATCTAGGCTCAGCGTTGGAACCTTGGCTATGATACCAAACTGTAACACCCTTTCTTACAGTAGTTGTAACGCTTTGATACCAAACTGTAACACCCTTTCTTACAGTAGTTGTAACGCTCTGATACCAAACTGTAACATTCTCGACCATCAACCCCATGGTCGGCAAACATTTCTATGCGGAATAACAATCTCATGCTTAATTATATATATGACATGCATTTGAAACAGGTTAATCACATTAAACTAAGAGTAACCATAAGAATTACTGCTATTATAAATAATCAATGGCTTTCACATTAAATTGTTTTCACAACAGAATACATGATAATATAAATACACAGACATGAAGAAAAGTAATTAAACATCATCTGGTACTCATATTGAAATGGTGGTCCTTCCACCAACTAGGCGCAGGTCTTCCACAAACCTCCCAGCCTTAGACCACATTGCTCATCAAGCTCAGTAGTGGGTCACCCCCGAGCTGGGACTAAGCTCCACCCCAAGGCAAGGAATCCTAGGCTAGGCTGAGGTTACATGGAAACACATAATCACAAGGAAGGAATTCTCTCCCAGGAACCACTCATACTCACTTCCCATAGACTCTCCTTCCCCACATGCCTGTTCCACCCCAGGAGTATACACCTTCTCTATCACCCAGACAATCCTTCGGCTGCTAACCTCCCTTGCCTTGGGTTTCAGGAACAAACCGGACTAGAAGTCTCTGAGCTCTGTTGGCAGCGACAGGGTTCCTTCCAGAAGTTCTCTCCTTCCTCTGCGCACTCTCTCACCTGGAGAGAGTCTCTCACAGGCCAAGCAACCTATTCATCCAACTTCAACCACTTCTCTCACCTAGAGAGAGTGTTGAACGACTGGCCAACAAGCCACACAGGGTAAAACACTACATGTCCACCATAGACAATAAGAATCCAGACATGAACACCCCAGCTCAACAACAGTCAGGTGAAACTGTATAACCAAACTTAGCAGGGACGAGACACTTCTGTTTTCTCAATCTGGCAACACAGGATAGACTCACGGTCTAGTTCTTAGGGATGCGTGACAAGTTGTTCATGAAAGGTTTGACTCAAACTTGATGGTTTAGAAAAGAAGGGGGTGTACCAGCTTTTCAGAAACAAACATAGTCTTTCCTTGAAATCAACACCGGCTTTTCCCACGATTTCAGAATTGCACGAGGGTCTCTTGCAAAGGTCAGATGGGCTCCCCCTTCAGACGATCGATGGTGGAATGGGAAAATAACCCCCATCATGGCTCATCTCAGCCATTTTATTTGCATGCACCTGGGTTGACACTTGTCACCCATGAAACTGCATGCGTTCCATCAACGTGCATCCCCTTTGCACATGTTTTCCCCTTGCCGAGAACTTAGGATAAAAACATATAATTCACATGTCATTTGGAATAATATTAAAATATTATTCCCAAGGACTTTAGCCCCTAGGCTCAACACTTAGCCCCTCTTCCCACCTTCCAGCCCCTAATCCCTTGCCCACTCTGTGGAAGCTTAGTCCCCCATCACTCATTCATCATGTCGGCCTGCACGCGGTGGTGTTTATATTTTATTACTATTCCGCATAAATACAGGTACAAAATTAAGCTCTTGGCCTTCAACACTTAGGCCCTATGGCCTAACAATCACATAATCCCACTAGCTTATATAAACTCGACTCACCAGACTATAAAACATATTTACAATTCATTTCATAAACAAGATTTACAATAGGGCTCGGCCTTGGGGACATTACACATTTTCTTTCCTTTTCTTACCTTGCTTGCTTAGCCTTTCCTTTCATTTCCTTTCATTTCCTTGCATTACCTTGTCTTTATTTTCCTTGATTTTCCTTTCCTTGTCTTTCCATGCCTTGTCTTGTCTTTGTTTGCCTTTCCTTACAAGGTGTTAAATTGTGAAACATATGTAATAAGAACTAAGCAAATGCCTAGTTCCCATAGATCCTCCATCAAACAATTTTCCTAGAAACATAATGGATGCGAAGGGGTCCCCCTAATTGAAACATGATGCCTCGAATCCAATGTAACCTATGGTTTATCCATCCAAGGATTGAATAGAGTTTTAACACAAGTTGCAACTCGCCTCCTCAAGACATTTATGGACATGTTGGAAATTTTGTACAAGGCATAATGTTCAAACTGAGCACCATAAAAATTTCTATAATATCTCATAAATCTATTTTTGCAATGCTCATGTGAACATTATACCCACAATCATCCAACACAGTGTTCTTGAAAATAACCCTTTTGTTTAGAAATTGCATTGTGTCTCACCGAAGAAAACCCTAGTTCTAGAGAGCGTCCAACAAACACTTTTTTGGAAATGAAATGATGGCACAGGAGTCCCCTAGTTGAAAAATAGTGCCCCAAATCTAGTGAAAGTGACAGTTCATCCATACAAGTACAATTAGTGTTTTATTGCGAGTTGCAACTCACCTCCTCAAGTCATTCAAGGATATGTTGGCAATTTTTTCTAGGGGCATAATGTCCAAACTGAGCTCCATAATGAAGTTCCTTAATTTCCCAGCATAGTGTCATTGAAAATCAACCTATTGTTCAAAAATTGTATTATGCCTCACTGGGGAAAAACCTAGCTTCAAAGATCCACCAAAAAATGATTTTTTGAGGAACAAAATGATGACGAAGGGGTCACACTAGCTAGAACCGAGTGCCCTGAATGAAGTTTAATTGATGGTTGATCCATCCGAGGATGGAATAGAGTTTTATTGGAAGTTGCAACTCACCTCCTCAATCCATTCAAGGACATGTTGGAAATTTGGTCCGAGAGAATAAAATCCAAATAGAGTAGCATAAGGGAGTTTTATTGCACGTCTTTTTTTCCAAGGAAAACTTGACCAAACTACCCACAATCACCTAGCACACTATTGAAAATTGAACTCTTGTTTAAAAACTGCATTTTGCCTCAATGAGGAAAACCCTAGTTCTGGAGATCCCCCAACAAATATTTTTATAGGAAATGGAATGACAATATAGGGGTCTCCCTAGTGGAAACCTGGTGCCTTGAATCTAATGCAACCAATGGTTCTTCCATCCAAGTCCCAGTAAGAGTTTTATCGTGAGTTGCAACTTGCCTCCTGAAGCCATTCATGGAAATTTTGTCAATTTGGTCCAGGGGAATAATGTAGAAACCAAGCATGATAAATAATTTTAGTAATATCCCACCCATCATTTTTTCCAACGCCCACATGAGAATGCTACCCACAATTTCCCGACACGCTGTTCTTGAAAATCAAACTCTCGTTCAAAAATTGCACTATGGCTCACTGAGAAAAAATCTAGTTTTGAATAATATCCAATGAAAACTTTTTCCAAAAACCAAAATGAATTAGAAGGGTTCCCCTAGAAAAAAATTAGTTCCTCAAATCCAATGCAACTTATAGTTTTTCCATCTAAGGCCCAGTTAGAGTTTTATCACGAGTTTCAACTAGCCTCAAGCCATTAAGGGACATGTTGGAAATTTGGTCTAGGGGAATAATGTCAAAGCTGAGAACCATAATAGATTTTTGTAAGATCTTGTACATATTTTTTTCCAAGTCCCATGTGACCATGCTACCCACAATCACCTGGAACAATGTTCTTAAAAATCGACATCTTGTTTAGAAATTGTAATGTGCCTCACTAAGAAAAACCCTTGTTCTGAATATCCTCCAACAAACACTTTTTTGGGAAACAGACTGATGGCAGATGGGTCCCCCTAGCTAAAATTAGGTTCCTTTAATCCAATCAAACTGATGGTTCATACATCTGAAGCCTAGTTAGAGTTTTATCAAGAGTTGCAACTTGCCTCCTCGAACCATTTAGGGACATGTTAGAAATTTGTTCTGGGGGAATAATGTCTGAAATGAGCACCATAACAAGGTTTCATAAGATCATGTAGGTTTTTTTGGTAAATTCCCATGCTACCACACTACCCACCATCACTCAGCACAATGTTCTTGAAATTTGACCTCTTGCTCAGAAATTGCACTATGCATCACTGAGTAAAATGCTAGATATGAAGATCCTCCAGCAAATGATTTTATTGGAAATAAAATGATGATGAAGGGGTCCCCCTATCAAGAAAAAAGTGCCCCAAATCCAATACAACTAATGTTTGATGCATCTGAGGCCCTATTAGAGTTTTAGCACGAGTTGCAACTCGTGTCCTCAAGCCATTCAGGGACATGTTGGAAATTTGGTGGGGCATAATGTATAAAATGAGAACCCTAATGGAGTTCCATAATATCCCATACATCTATGTGTCCAAGTCACACATTACTATGCTACCCATAATCACTCAACACAGTGTTCTTGAAAATCGACCTCACGTTCATAAATTGCAATCTGCCTCACTGAGAAAAACCCTAGTTTCAGAGATCCTCCAACAAATGTTTTTTCGTGCAATGAAACTATGATGGAGGGGTCCCCCTATATGAAACATAGTGTTGTGAATCACTGACGTTTCATCCATCTGAGGCCTAATAAGAGTTTTATCACGAGTTGTAACTTGCATCCTCAAGCCATGGAGAGACATGTTGGAAATTTGGTCTAAGGGAATAATGTCCAAACTGAGCACCATAACAAATTTCATTAAGCTCCCACATGTCTGTTTGGTCAAGGCCCACATTACCATGCTACCCACAATCACCCATCATAGTGTTCTTGAAAATTGACCACTTGTTCATAAATTTCTATGTGCCCTTTAAGAAAAACCGTAGTTCCAAAGATCATCAAAAACATTTTTTCCTGAAAAACAAAATGATGATGGAGGCATCTCCCTAGATGAAACTTCATTCCATGATTCAAATGGAACCAATGGTTATTCCATCCAAGGGTTGATTAGATCTTTATTGTGAGTTTCAACTTGTCTCCTCAAGCCATTTAGGGACATGTTTGCAATTTGGTATCAGGGCATAATGTCCAAACCGAGAGCTATAATGAAGTTCCATTATCTTTTGCACATCTATTTAGCCAAGACCCACATGACCATGCTACCCACAATCATCCAACATAGTGTTCTTGAAAATCAACCTCTTGTTTAGAAATTTCACTATGCCTCACTGAGAAAAACTCTAGTTCTGGATATCCTCCAACAAAAACTTTTCTAGAAAACAAA
This sequence comes from Picea sitchensis, assembly GCA_010110895.2. Taxonomy (NCBI): domain Eukaryota; kingdom Viridiplantae; phylum Streptophyta; class Pinopsida; order Pinales; family Pinaceae; genus Picea; species Picea sitchensis. The sequence continues at coordinate 73,692 of SNQJ01S0002671.1, forward strand.
ATGACTACAGAGGGGTCCCCTTAGTTGAAACTTGGTGCCCCAAATCCAATGCAATTGACAATTCATTGATCCAAGGACCTGTTAGAGATTTATTGTGATTTTCATCTCACTCCCTCAATTCATTCAAGGAAATGTTGGTAATTTTTTCTAGGGGAATAATGTCTAAACCAAGATCCATAACGATGTTCTAAAATATATCGCACATCCATTTGGAAAAGGCTCGGGTTACCATGCTACCCACAATTTCCTAGCACAAAATTCTTGAAAATTGACCTCTTGTTAAGAAATTACATTATGCCTCATTGAGAAAAGCCCTAGTTTCAGTGATCCTTCAACAAACACTTTTCTGGGAAACAAAATGATGGAAGAGAGGTCCCCCTAGCTAAAACGTAGTGCCTTGAATCCAATGAAACCAATGGTTTGTCCAACTAATTCCCTGTCAGATTCTTATTATGAGTTGCAACTCACCTCCTCAAGCCATTTACGTACAACTTGGAAATTTGGTCTAGGGGCATAATGTCCACATCCAACGCCATAATGGAGTTCTGTGAGCTCCTGGATTTATATTTTTACAAGGCCCACATGATGATGCTACCCACAATTTCCTAGCACAGTGTTCTTGAAAATCAACCTCTTGTTCAGAAATTTCATTGTGTCTCACTGAGAAAAACCCTAGTTCCAGAGATCCTCCAACAAAATATTTTGCAAGAAATGAAATCATGGCAGAGGGGTCCCCCTAGTTGAAATGCGGCACCCTAAATACAATGAAATCATGGCAGAGGGGTCCCCCTAGTTGAAATGCGGCACCCTAAATACAATGAAACCAATGGTTTATCCATTTGGGTCTCGGATAGATTTTTATTATGAGTTTCCACTCACCTCCTCAAGCGATTCAGGGACATGTTGGAAATTTGGTTCGGGGGCATAATGTCCAAACCATGTGACATAATTTCCAAATCGAGGGAAGGGAAAGCCATGGAAAGGTAAGGAAAGGAATTTCATGGAAATTCAAGGAAAGGAAAGGCAAGGAAAGGAAATGGAAGGCAATGCGAGGAATGGAAAGGAAAGGCAAGGCACAACATGGTAAGGAAAGGAAAGGAAATACATGGTAAGGCTAGAAAATGCTAGACATGGGAAGGCAAGGTAGGGAAACTGATGGTTCATACATTTGAGTTTCGGATAGATTTTTATTGTGATTTTCCACTCACCTCCTCAAGCGATTCAAGGAAATATTCAAAATTTGGTTCAAGGGAATAATGTCCAAATCGAGGGCAGGGAAAGGCATGGAAAGGAAAGGCAAGGAAAGGAAGGGCAAGGCAATACAATGAAAGGAAATGCTAGGAATGGCAAGGAAAGGAAAGGAAAGGAAAGGAAATACATGTTAAGGGTAGGCAAGGCTAGACATGAGAAGGAAAGGTAGGGAAAGGAATGGAAAGGAAAGGTCTAGGTCTAGGTATGGAAAGGCAAGGTAAGGCATGGCAATGTAAGGCATGGCATTGCAATTCAAGGAAAGGAAATAAAATTAAAGGCAAGGAAATGATAGAAATGGAATTACCTATACCTATACATATACCTAACCCTATATCATGGCATAGACCTAGACCTTATCCATGACCTAGACCTATACTTAGACCTAGACCTAGACCATGACCATGACCTAGAGAATGACCTAGACCATGACATAGACAATGACCTATACCATGGAAAGACAAAGCATGGCAAGGCAAGGAAAGTCATGGAAAAAAAATGGATGGTAATACAATGCAACATAAGGAAAGGCAAGAAAAATCAGGGCAAGGCAAGGCAAGGAAATGAAATGTAAGGTAATGCAAAGCATGGCAAGGAAAGGCAAGGAAATTAAAGGTATGGAAATGCAAGATGGTATGGTAAGGAAATGTAATGCGTGGAAAGGAAAGGCATCACAAGGTAAGGGATGTCATGGAAATGCAAGGCATGGCATGACAAGTCAAGGAAAGGAAAGTAAAGGCTAGACATAGTTTTTAAGGAAAATCATGGCAAGGAAAGGTCTAAGTATAGGTATAAGTCTAGGTATGGAAAGGAAATGAAAGGAAATGCAAGGTATGACAAGGAAAAGAAAGGAATTACAAGGTAAGGCATGGCATGGAAATTCAATGTAAGGCATGGCATGGTATGGAAGAGAAAGTGATGGCATCAAAATGAAAGGCATGTATTGGGATCGAAAGGCAAGGAATGTCATGGAAAGTAAATGAAAGGAAAGGAAATTCAAGACAAGGAAAGGAAAGGAAAGGAAAGGAATGGAAATGAAAGGCATAGAAAGAAAAGGAAAGGGTCATCGAGGAAACTCATTGCATGGAAAGTCAGGGTAAGGAAAGGAAATGAAATGAAAGGAAAAGGTAGACATGGAAAGGCAAGGCAAGGCATGAAAAGGAAATTAAAGGCATGGAAAGGCAAGGCATGACAGGTCAATTCAAGGAAAGGAAAGAAAATGCAATGCAAGGAAAGGATAGACATGGAAAGGTATGGAAGTTCAAGGAATGTAATGGAAAGGGAATTCATGGAAAGGGAAGGAAAGGACTGACATGGCAAGGCTAGGCAAGGCTATAAATGGAAAGGAAAGGAAAGGCATGGAAAGGCATGGCAAGGAAAGGTCTAGGTATAATTCTAGGTCTAGTTATGGCATGGAAAGGCAAGGAAATGTAAGGCATCGAAATGCAAGGCATGTCATGGAAAGTCAATGGAAGTCAAGGAATGGCATGGAAAGGCAAGGCATGGCATGGCATGGGAAGGTCAAGTATGGCATGGCATGACATGTCAAGGAAATAAAGGGAAAGGCAAGGAGATACAAGGCATGGCATGGCATGGCATGGAAAGTCAAGGCAAGGTAGGGAAATTCAAGGAAAGGAAAGGATAGACAAAGAAAGAAAAGTGAAGACATGAAAAGGCATGACAAGCCAAGGTCTAGGTATATGTCTAGGTATAGGTATGGAAATACAAGGCAAGACATGGCAAGGAAATGAAAGGCATGGAAAGGAAAGGCAATGCATGACAAGGAAAGGCATGACATATCAATTAAAGGAAAGGAAAGGCATGGCATGGAAAGGAAATTAAATGTAAGGCAATCCAAGGAAAGTAAATTATAGGAAATCAATGCAAGAAAAGGAAAGGAAATGAAAGGAAAGGAAAGTCATGGAAATACAAGGAAAGGGAGCACAAGACATGGAAAGGTTTGGAAAGGAAAGACAAGACTAGGGTAGGAAAGGTAAGGGAAGGAAAGGAAAGGAAATGCATGGAAATTCAAGGCAAGACTAGCCATGGTAAGAAAAGGAAAGAAAATAAAGGAAAGGGAAGGAAAGGAAAGGCAAGGAAAGGTAATATAAGAGAAGGAAAGGCAAGAGAAGGGAAGGAAAGGGTAGGAAATAAGAGGTAAGGATAGGGAAGGCTAAGGAATTCTAAACAAGAAAGGAAATACACACTTGTGGAGAGATAATATACTTTCTATTTTGGGGAGTTGATCACATACTTTCTTGTGGATGCTCCATCCACTTGGAATCTTTCACATTCATCCATGGAGTTGGATACATTGGAATTCACATTTGTGGAGTGGTTGCATGCATGCACATTATTTCAAGGAACATTCCATGTGGACACTTGACATTTGAATTATCTTGATGCCTATTTTTGGTGGTGTGTCCCCTTCATGGGAATTATTTGGTGCATAATACTGCTATTTTTGGATGAGGGTGAATCTCTTTGGAGAGGCTAATGTCCACATGTTGTAACATGGCCAACCAAAGACTGAGGAGAGATCTAACTAATCCATTATTATAATATTTATTTGACTTGTCATGGAGTCAGTTAGAAAATAATAATATTTTATTCCATAAGAGAAGATACTCACTCTATAAAGAAGATATCTCTCTCTCTCCATTATAAAGGGTGGAGAATTTGGGGATTTACAATCTCTCCTCTTGGGATACATTGTACAATATTTTGGAAAACTTAATGGATAATTTGAGGTATATTTTCATTTGATGTAAGGATTTATTGTGCACTTTTATTTTATGTGTTTATTTGATATTAATAAACCCTTTTAGCATGTTGTGATTTCCATTCTAATGAACCATGCTTCATTTTGGATAGAGTGATGTGAAATTTCAACCCTCTTATTTCTATTGTTATTATGTTAGCCTACCATATAATAAACCCATTTTTTTGTTTTACTAACATAACCTCACATTCATGACAAATGCTTAAGAATGGTACCTATAGCCTTACAAGGTAGTTTTCTACTATAAAAATAAGTAAGCTAAGGATGATTTGTGGAATTCATAGAAGCCCTTATTGCCTTAGATTATCATGAACTCACCCTTTTAGATTCATATAAATTTGACTCCATTTAGTAAATTCGAGGCTAGGAAAGCAAGGAAAGGTAAGGCAAGGCAGGGTAACACATGCCAAGTCAAGTTAATGGAAGGTTAGGCAAGCAAGGAAAGGGAAGGAAAAGAAAGGAAAGACATGGAAAGGGAAGGAAAGGCAAGGAAATCAAAGGAAAGGAAAGGAATTGCATGGAAAGAAAAGTTAAGGTAAGGAAAGACATGGGATGAAAAGGAAAGGTAAGAGGAGGAAATCCAAGCAAAGGAAAGGAAAGGAAAGGCTAGGAAAGAAAGGAAAGAAAATGAAAGAAAAGGAAAGACAAGGTTGGACATGGAAAGGAAAGTAAAATCAAGGGAAGCAAAGTCAAGGAAAGGAAAGGAAAGGAAAGGTAAGGAAATTCATGGAAAGGAAAGACTTGGAATGGAAATTCAAGGCAAGAAAATGCATGGCATGGTAAGGAAAGTCATGTCATGGCATGGAAAGGAAAGGTAAGGAAAGGAAAGGAAAGGAAAGGAAACAAAATTCAAGTAAATGAAATGCATGGCATGACATGGCATGGCGAGGCAAGGCATGCCATGCAAAGTCAAGGAAAAGTAGGGAAATACAGGGAAAGGAAAGGCTATAAATGGAAAGGAAAGGTGAGGAAAGGCATGACAAGGTAAGGCAAGGAAAGGCAAGGAAATTAAAGGCATGGAAAGGAAAGGTATTGCATGGAAATTCAAGGAAATACAAGGCATGGAATGGCAAGGAAAGACATGGAATGTCAATGCAAGAAATGGCATGACATGGCATGGTAAGGAAAGGCAAGGCAAGACAAGGCAATGAAAGGAAATGAAATGAAATGAAAGGCATTACATGGAAAGGAAACACAAGGAAAGGAAATGGAAGGAAAGGCAAGTCTAGGCATGGAAAATAAAGGTATGGGAAGGCAAGGCAAGGTAAGTCATGGAAAGGAAATTGAGATGATGTTGTATAGAAAAAATTCTAGTATATTATGAATTCTTTTCTTGGAATAAATCAAGATCGTGACGCAATCAAGTATGTAATATTATTTTTCATATTTAAAGAGTGGGGCCCCTAATAGTTTCCCAATTTATTTCACTAAAAAAATATATAGACTCTTTGTTCAAAACTTGTTTATGGGGGCATGATTTTTATTCTAAATAATTTCAACATTGTATGATTTAGTTGATAAAATCTCATTTATTTTTTAAAATACGTTGATATTATGCACAAAAATGACAAATTAAATCAAACTAAATAATTAATGATAATAAGTTCTATAAAATAGTCACAGAAATAATGAAATCTTATAAAACCGAATGTTATATTAAGCCCATGTAGGGAATCTAGTTGATTTAATTGTTTACACTTCTTATGAAATCTCTTAGCACCTACTCACTCTCTACTTGAGACAACCTCCCAAGAAAGAATGCTCCTAGTCATGTCATTGTATCTCTTTCCTCCTAGTCATATAATTGTATACTTCTTTGTGAAGGTGTAAGAAGAGTTGATTGAAGGAGTAATTGGAGATTCTTTTTGGGAATAACCTGCATGATTCTTATTATTGGTTCCTCGAGTATTAACTAGGATGGAATTTCTGTATTTCACCAAATTTAGGTCCTTGAGTGTAATGATCCCAAGCCATTATGCAAGGATCATCACTGTTTTGGTGTCTTTTTAAAACTTTTTCTGAGTGAGGTATTTCGTCAAACACTTTGCTGATCTACCTTTTAGATGTGTTTATATGTGTGTATGCAACAATTAACAGAAAGAGATAACCATGGAACATACCTCAACCATATGAAACAAGATAGACAAGACAAAACATCTCAATTCTTCTTTATTCATAAAATAGAGAAACCTGCTACAATGAAGATGTCGATCTGGAATGCTCAACAGATGGCCAAGGAGATAGACAATAGATAAGAGCTTATACAAAATTCTCCCGCTAATACAAAAGATGCCTCCAAAGGCTGAATAAGAAATAAAAATCAATACAAGAAGATCTGAATGCCAAACTCTCCAGCTGAAGAATGCCACGC
>SNQJ01S0002671.1:80102-92683 GCA_010110895.2 Picea sitchensis
ATCGTCCTCTAGGGTTTGTTATGTCAAAACCCTCAAAACCCCCAATATTGGGCTCACTAGCTAGAAGCCAGAAATCAAAATAAGATCATACATGAATGAATGAGAAGAGGCCCTTTCCTTTCCTTTATACTTTTGGCTTACCTTATCCCTCCAAAGTGACTTTCATTTTATTAATAATTAATTAATTAATTAAATCACTTTAATTAATTAATTAACCTTTTTACCTTGGAAAAGCTCCTTATCTCTCCTTGTGGGTTCCCTGGCCACTGAAAGTCACTTCTAGCCTTCCCATCCTGTAGTGTTTCTCCTCCCAATTCCAATGAGCTATTACACTGAGAGGTTCCTCCAAGTAATGTGCCCAAAATGACCTCTTGAGTGATTTCAATTAACTTATAGCTCAAAATAGTCAAAATCATGGAAATCGTCAGAATGCAATGAAACCAAAGCCAACCTATGTGGAATGGCTCATAATGATGGAATATGACGATCAATTCAAGATGGACCCCACAATGCCTCTCAAATACTCCTGTACTCGCTATAACATCCATCTGGCTACTCTGGTCAACATAAATCTCTACTCTGTGGCGATGTCCCAAAGTGGGGACATTAGATTGAGAACCATTATTTATGTATGGGTTTATCAATTAGCAATCTTTTCCACCATAAGATATTGATTAATGGGTAACTAAAGTATTTATAATCACTTTATAAAAAATGAACTATTTTTAATTACCTATACTTCCTTAACACTTTAAAAAATAATTAATCCAATTCATTAAATTATTACAATGATTAGTGCAATAATGCACTCAAAATCTAATTGAATACTAAACCAAATTGAGATAAAATTTATTTCATTTCATCAAAATTTCCTAAATCTATACAAATTTTGTGAAATAGTTGATAGAACCTAAAATATATTTGTATAGTCTTCAACAAACATCTCCTATAATAAGTGGATTTATTGAATATTGTAAAGCTAATTGTAGTTTCTATTAGTTAAATGTAATTTATTGAATCTACAAACTCATCAAAATCTACATTGATATGTTAAGTGATCCTTCTATCTTTCGATGTATGAGTTTATGCTTCCAACTATTGAAAAACAATATTCCAATTATATTTTATGTATGTCATGAACTCAAAAGACTAACATTATTTTGATTAGTGATATATACTTTTTAACATCACCTCCAAATCATACTAAGAGATCTTAAATTGAATGTTATAGGATATTTTCAGTTTGACATTTCATCTTTTCATTGTGTATTCATTATCCCAAAGCCATCCATAATCCCAAAGTGTGCATTTATTTCAACTAGTGGATTATTATGTTCATGTTCATGTAGGTTTCTCCCTTTATAAAACAATGTAAATCTATGTTTCCTAGGAATATTCTTGTAGTAGTATTTTTATGTGGAATTAGTTCTTACAAGAATAGAGATACAAAATTGTTTATATTTACTATTTTTGAGAGTTATATTTTGAGAATAGATTTCTTTAAATCCATTTAGATTAGATTTATTTATTTCAAATTCATATATAATAGTAAAGAGAGAAAATCAAAAAACTTTGAAATTCATATATTCATGAGCATAAAATAAACAAAAGATGAGATTCATGAAAAACATGCCATGAAATGTGTATGTATATAAATATATATTCAACATTGTATAAAATATACATTTTTTACAAAATGGCACATCGTTGACATTATACAAAATGAAAGCAAGTTCCCTAACATAAAAAGCTACCATATGGTGTCCTAGATACAAAATGGTAGTCATTGGTCACTCATTGACCACTTCCACCCTTACCACCTTCAGAACTATCCTAGAAATCATTATTTCTTCTCTTTATCAAAGAAGCACCTCGAGTGGTTTTGCACTTGGGCATGGTTAGTCACTCCAGAGTGTGGACACAAAAATAACATTTTTATAAGTTTTTTTCCACAATGAATTTAAACACTTGCAAAATGATACTTTCTAATTAAACATAAGACAAATAACCACAAATGGTACTGTGAATCGTGAGGTTGTTACTCTTCTCCATCACTCTAATCGCTTAGCGATTCCACCCTGCATCACTTGCAAAGATCAAATCATGAAATTTAAGCAAATATGCATAACATGAATTCCATTCATGATACAAAAAAATTGATCATCAATGGTGGTAGGTGGAGTGCTCCGTTGTACAACCTACTTCGAGGCAACATCTACTATGGTATCCTTGGTGGATGTTGCAGATGGAAATGGTGGTGGGGGGAGGGGGGGTTGGTGGAATACGGGTGTTTCCAATGTGGGTGGATGCGATGGAAGAGATGGTGTGGATGGGTGGTTTACAAATACAACCATTGAGGATGCACATAATATGAAATATGGTGGGGGTTAGTAGTGTTGAACCCGCATGGGATATAAATGTGACGGTAGGTCCCTTGGCCTAGAAACAGGTAACCCAAAATCCATGGTAGGGTTCCCAAGGACTACACTAGTACTATAACTGGAGAAACAATTAGCAACGTACATACATATTAATAATATTGGTATTAGTGCAAATAGTAAAATTCAACAACATAAATACAACAAATTTGAGATTTAAACAATATTCAACTTAACGCATTATACCTATGAAGCAGGTGACTTGTTCATCCTTGGTGGACATTGCTCGACATCTTCTGGTACCAAAACCTATAGAAACACAAGAACATTATAAATTTGAGGATGCCAGAAAAGAAATAAATCATTATATTAATTTATCTAATGTGACACATACCTATGTATGTGGAACATTGAATGAGCATGCAACCTCTACTACTATATCAGTGGTGGTCAAGACATAAACTAATGCATCTATTGGTGTAGAGGTTCTGTTATATGTGCATAGAAACTACAAAACATCATATAATAAAATATCAAAATAAATACACATAATACTATATAAATATATAATGATGAAGAACATAGAGATGGTTAAGAAACTAACCTCCTCCATGAATATCTGATGGCCACTAGCCTCCATACGCCCATACCAATTCTTTCCAAAAATATAGCATTTGAGAGGATCACATGAACAATTGATTTGTCTATGTTCCCTCTCCTCATTGCACTCTACTCTAGGCATTGAAGGAAAGACCCCTCTGCCAATCTCATCAGCAAACACCTCCTATTGATATAGTGCAACACAACTACCATGTTGCACTAGACTTTGACTCAAGGTTGATAAAGCTACATGTTCGTGTTGCATGTCCTATGCAATGGGAGGATGTTGGGAAGAGTGGTTAGGAATTCTCTTAGGGGTATGAGGACCTTTCATAGGATCATGGGTATAACTCTCTTAGTCATGTGTGGACCTTCTACCCACCCCCTAAAAATCACCAACTCCAAAGTAGCTCACGTGGTGACCCAAAATAAATTCTGCCAATAATTTCCTCAACAAATATAAAGGCGCGTCCCTCTTATTGCAAAGAGGTTTATCAAATACCATGAACCACCTATCCATCCAGTTATCTTTAAATTGTGGGTGGATGCACTAGTCCATAAAAATGCATTTCTTGTTGACAGGTGGTTGTAGTCTAGTTCTAGGATCAATAAATAGAGACATCAAATTTTCTTTTGAAATATTCAAGTCTCTAACTTGGTTTCTATCAATTCCAGTCTTGTAATAATCGAACATCCTATACCCATATTAAAAAATAGAAGTTAATTTCTCTTGGACACTTGAAATGGAAGAAACAATGGTGTCTAATGTAGTGGCTAAAGACACTCAGCTAGGGTCTCTTGTACCTCTTAATTCATGGACAAGAGATATCAAAGTGCTCAACCCCTCATCAATTTGTCGGTTTTTGTTTGGTGCTTATAGTGGGTTTGGGTTTTCAGTGCCTTGGTGTGATTTTCTAGGGATTTCATTATCTTCGGTTTCCATCTTAATAATATCTATTGCAATTTAATAAGGCATGGAATATTTTTTTTTTTGAGTAAAAAAGTGGAGCCTGCTATATTAGATAGACAAAAATAACAAAGTATACAGAAGAGTAGGTCTGGAGCCGCACAAAATGCTGCCGATTATCGGAAACCAGCATATGTAGAGGGCAAGTAGCAATAGCATAAAAAGCATAATAACAGAGTGACATCTGTCCTGCCCGTAGGAAACCAGAACAGATGTCAAAAGTTCTAAGTGCACATAAAACATTAGATCATAAAACTAGAAACCGAGGTGGCAAGTAAAGAAACCTAAGTGTCGGGTGACATGTCATCCTTGCTGGTATGCCGCGAGGTCCAAGCCAGGATGGCGAAATCTTGTGCGCAGAGGGGACATCTCCTTTTGGCAGGCGCATTGGAAAATGCGTCAAAGAGCATGTCCATGCGCTGACCCATGAGGAGAGCCCGGTATTCCAAATCCGACAGGTGCCCACGAATGTCTATCATCATAGCCAGGTGCTCATCCCGGATGAGCAAATTATGCATGCTGCCACCCACGCCCTCCACTTCTTCAGAACCCGCTTCATGCCCCTCCTGCTCCACGTTAGCCTCTGCGCCCTCCTGCTCCACGATAGCCTCGGCGTCCTTCAAACCTGCGTCGATCGCCTGTGTACCTTGGCAACTGCAAGTATCATCCCTAGGCCATGGAATTTCCTCCACGATACAGCCGGGGGTATCATCAAGCAAGGTTGGAATAGGCTTGCAGGCCTCCTGATGGGTCGCCACTCGAGACTGCACAGGGAACGACATGTCCTCCATGGACGGATCTTCAACCACAATGTAGGGGGGAAATTCCTCCTCAGGACCACCTTTCTGCAAAGCTTCCGACGCGTGCCCTTTAACATGTTGACTGCTACCAACACCAGGCTCTGCTATAATGGCAAGCCGCGCCCTTCTTTCAGCCCTATTTTTCTTTCTGAGAATGGACGTCGCTAATGCCAAGGCACATTCCAGCTCTTCCGTACGGTGCCTCTGTGCCTTATGGGCTTCCCATGCCGCGCCACGACGAGGTCTGCCTCGCTTCCTGGCCATGAAGGAGGAGCAGGGCGAGTGCAGGTGAAGGCCAATTGGCCCGAGGCAATGAGAATTAAATTGCAAGTTAAGGCGCAAAGCGCGGACGAGCAAGCTCTGCCGCGAGGCGGTCAAAAGGAGATGCAGCAAGAATGTTGGACCGCGCCCGAACAACCAGAGTATAAATGAGATACAAAGTCGCACCAGAGCGTCACTGTGTATGCTAGACACAATGGGAATTGGGCTGCACCCGCGCATCCATGCAAAGCTCGGAGCCCATCCCTGTCCAGGCAGAATAAAAGCCAAATGATCAAGAGCCGAGCCCATCCTTTCTCCTTTAACCCTGGCCATCCCAGAAACACTGCAAACGTTAATGCTCGCTCGCGGGAAGGGTCTCTCCGTCCTGCCCCTGCTACTGTATCCGTCCTCCATGGTTAATACAAGCGCGTGGGTGGCGGTTTATGTCATTTAAGCCTGGGCCGAGTGGAATCCACGTATGACCCCTGGGCAACGTGTCACCCCATCCGGGGCATAAGGCATGGAATATAAACTAGGTTGGTTTTTTGAATTAAAATAGAAAATTACAAAAAACAGAAAATACATATTTTAAGAAATTAAAAACAAAAGTCACGCGCACATGCATGCATTATTTTATATTCATAATAGATTTCCATTTTCTATTGTGAACACTATGACAATTTGAAAAATCAAGATTATATGATAGAAGAAAAAATTCTTATACCATCAATAAGAATGATGAAAAGATACAATTATTTCAATTGAAGGATGACTACCCTAGAGAAGCATTTCTAGCATTTGCAAAGTTCCTAAGAATGGTTAAATAAATGAAGGAATGACATTATGTTGTTTAAAAAAGAGTTGAGAAAGATATACAACACAATGTTGTTCTCTTTCTAGACAAAAAATGAAGATCAATATTAGTGAAATTTATGAACAAGAAAATAGAATATATGGAACTGCACTTATGAAAAAGGTATTACAAACAACAATTTTATTTGATGAAACTATATGAAAAAAAGATTAAAAAAAACCCATAAAGATTAGAATATGATGCAATGATAAAGAACCAAACATGGGATCTTGTGTTCTGTCCTAAATGAATAAATGTTATAGGTTCTAAATGGGTTTATAAGATAAAATTTAATTCAAATGGGGCTATAGAGAAATTCAAATAAAAAATGAATACTATTGAAATAATTATTTATCTTGTTTCAAGTCTTATCTAGAATATTCATCAAATATATGTTAAGAATACATTGTTGAATGGGAATATCCATGAATAAATATATATGGACCAATCCCTTGGTTTAGTGGATAAGAAACATCCTCACATTTTTTACATGTTGAAGAAATCACTTTATGGACTTAAACATGCTTCAAAGGCATGACATAAAAAAAAAAAAAAATTTCCAACATGGGTTAAAAAAATACAAATCTACATGTAAAGAAAGTTCAAAGAGGGTTCTTTCTTATTACTTTTTATGTAGATGATTTGCTGATTGTGGTTCCAAAATATTGTGTTGATTAAAACTTAGAAACTAGACCTTCAAATAACATTTGATATAGTGATCTAGGCAGGCATCACAGTTTGCAAGTCTGTAAACTACATGATGGATTGATTCTTTCACAATCAAAATATGCAATGGATCTTTTGAAAAAAATAGAATGATTTATTACAAACTTGTTTTAACTCCATTTTAGTGTGGAGTCAAGCTTACCAAGGAATGTCATTCCAAGAAGGTAGATGCTACATTATATAGGAAACTTGTTGGCAAGCTAGTTTATTTAACACACACTAGACCTGAAATTTCCTTTGGAGTCAATATAGTTTCCACATATATGCATAAACCTAGAGAAATTCATTGGTTGGTTGATAAAAATAATTTTCCTATAGCCATGTTACACTACACTATGCCATCTATTCTGTTACTAGTCCCAACTTTCTTTTATAGGATACACTAATCTGGATTTGGGTGGGGTGATGTCTATGAAAGGAAATCCATAGGTGGCTATGTTTTCCATCTTGTATCAATCACTATTAATCCTTTGGTGAGAAATATTATAGAGAAACAAATGAATCAAAAAAAGAAGCAATGTGGATTCACAATGTCTTATTAAATTTTTTATTTACCTGAAATTCTACAAATACCATATTTTGTAACAACGAAAGTGTGATCTAGGTTACAGACACTCCATTTTTTCATGCTAAAATCAAACATGTTGAGATTGATACTCATCTAAGATATCTTCCAAGCTCAATTTGTCAAATTACAATATTGGTGTTGTTATGAACAAATTGTTGATATTTTTACCAAAATTATGACTAAATATAAATTTTTGAAGCTACCAAGTATGTTGGGAATGTTGGAGGTTGAAATTAAGGGAGGAATAGATGCAAAATTTCCCCCTCCACTTCTCTTTTTCTTGTAAATTCTCTATAATTATTTTCATAGGGGAAATGTTAGGCAATGTAAGAGGTGACTCTCTTTGAATTTTCTATATGATATTTCTCTAGAAGATTAGAAGTTTATATACTTTAGATTATTTTAAAGATATTAAATTAATTGAATAAAAATAAAAAAATACTACAATGAAAGGAAAATAAGAGAAATCAAGCATACTTGGCTTGAGTTCGACATGGTGGAAACATATTTTCTTTTCGTGGTGCTCTTCTCCTCTCTATTTTCTGAATGAAATGAAAAAAATGAGGCTTGGTCTGTGAAAATGGGTATAAATCGTGCCTGTGGTCCCATAAAAAAGGGCATGACAGAAACACATGCACCTTCCTTGGAATGTGCATGCATTCTTAAGAATGCACACATGTTCTTATAAATGTGTTGATGTGGCACATTGAGTCGAGGTTTGATATTTTTCAATCCTCTAACATCAGGAAAACTCAAGTGTTCCTACGGGTGCACATCCATGCTCACCCCTTTTCCACTTTATCATCCACCAAATTTGTGCACTCACCCTTTTTTTAATGCATATTATAATACATTTGGTACCTTACAAGTGGTATCATATCTCTTTCCTTTGTATAAATCATGGGTAAATTATTTTTAGGGTAGAGACATGTACTGTTGACATCCTTAAATCCCAAAGATATGTCATTTAGTGGGAAAACTACGGCTGGGGAAGACTACACACAGGAAATACATATGGTTTCACAGGGTTACTTGAAACTAAAATTTCACCTTCTTCGAAACCTCAGTAACCCTTGTTGGTACCCCTTCGAGTAGTACCACACCAAATAGAATATGTACACGACCATCACTCCCACGTACCATCAGGTATATTGGGAGGACTATTTGGTATCCTGAAATGAGCTCTAGATTAGTCGATCAACCACCTGAATGCTATAGTGACTTTACTCCACTATATATACTCTCCAGCATATGCTTTTATATTCAAAAATATTTTATTGTCCCTAATGATGGGTGGAGTGTCCACTCGAAACGTTTGAGGTTTCAAAAACGTTTACATAGTTTATTTTTAAAAAATATTTGATAACTTCTGTAGCAACATCGAGATCAACACTCGAAAATAAACTCTCTAGTACCTGGGAAATCAGGTAGTATGATTAAGGGTATGGTCAAGCCTCCTTAGTTAGTGCCCTAAGATATTGGGTTGAGTACTATTGTTTGACCCTACACATATATCGGGAGCTAGAGCACAAGGTGAACGATTTTCTATAGGAACCGTGAAAACCCTAATCCTTGGGAACAAAACATAATAGAAAATAAAGAGAAGGGATATCTTGTCATGCAAACCTTCCCCCATCATTCTAGCTGTGAAATTCCTACATAATTTTTTCTTCCTAACAATTTGGGAATTTTATCACTATAGTAGTCTTCAGGTCAGAGTATAACTGCAGGAGATATTAAAATGTATATCGGTCCCACTGGCACCATTATTCAAGACCTATACAATTGGATTCCTCTATTCACCCTAATCGCCATGGTCCTTATCATTTTTCATCCTTTTTTTTTGTGGACCCAACCCCCTTCCCAACACCCTTATTTTCCACCTATCCCATTGGCTTCCTCTTGTCGACCTAATCGCATTTGTATATATCACTTATTATACGTTTTTCAATGGACCCACTCCCCCTCCAAGGAACCCCTACTGTCCAAATGGCCACCACTCGCAACCAATAACTCATTAACATACAAAATAAATCCAAACAACAAAAGGAATCCATCCAACAAATGAATTCTGACATTTCTTTATCCAATTCACAAATTTCCAACTTAATTGACCAAGTTCAAAGTGAATTTGACCAAGTCTATGGAAACTTTACTTCCTCAATGGTCGATTTGATAAAATCCAATCCACACTCACCAAGTGTTGAAGCCATTCTAGGGAAATACCTCTTATGAACACCCTTCCCACTTAGAAGTTGTTTAATCATCCCATACTATGACCTTTCACTCCAAATCCCTTCATCATGATCCTCGTCTTCCTAGAGTTGAGGTTAACAAATTTCATGGCTTGAATCTGATAGGCTGGGTTACTCATATGGAACATTGATTTTGTTTGCATGACATTACTAATGAGTTGTCAAAACTTCATTGTGGTTCTCTATATGGATCTTGAACTCTAGAAATGGTCATAAGGGCGTAAAAATGCACGTCGAGGATATTTTCTTGAACATAGTTTGTTGCAGAGATTTATGAACACTTTGACATAAACACCCACCATTTAGGTCATTTGACCAAGATGAAACAATATAGCACAATGAAACAATTTATAACCACCTTTCAGCATGTCGCTTTCAGAATGGACGACATGTCATATGCCTTCTTCAGGGAATGCTTTATGAGTGGCTTAAAAGATGAAATTTGTGCCTAGGTCCTTGTGGCTCACCCACAGACTTGGTTGGAAGCTACTAAATGTGACAAAGAGTAAAAAATGTAAAAAACATTTTTCTCGACCAAAAACATAAAAACCTCCTTTATTTCTCTCCCAGACCCCCCAATCCCATCCATCCTTCTAAACCTCTCAAGATCCATAAATTAACTAGGGAACAAATGGATAAATGAAAACTCAAGGGCCTTTTCTATAACTATGATGATAAATATTTTCCAGGGCACAAGTCTAAAGAAAATAATCTTTTTATGGTTATTTATGAGGATGTTTTTAATGAGGATGTTGAGGTTTCCCCTATTGAAGAGATACCCCAAACCGATGATCATACTCCACCTTCTAACCCTCCCGAAGTTGAATCGATAATTTTGCTAAATTCCCTCAATGGCTCCTCTACTCCCCAGACTCTCAAGTTAATTCGATACATTAAACATAGGAAAGTCATCATCCTATTTGATAGCGGGATCACCCATAATTTTATTCATTGCCTCATTCCCCAAGTAGTCAATTTCTATATCCATTCCATTAACAATTTTCATGTCATGATTTCGTCCAAATGTGAGGGGAGTTGTGTAAATGTGTGCCTCCAAATTGGTCAGTACCACCTGAAATATCATATGTTTTCTATAGACATGTGTGGTTGTGACATCATTCTCGGTGTTGAATGGTTATGCACTATTGACCCCATTATCATGGATTTTAAGAACCTCATCATGTAATTCCAACATGTGGGACATGAGTATAAGTTCCAAGGCATCACAACAGTCTCACCTGAGATGATCATCTCCCACCGAATGGAAAAGAAACTCAAAAAATTTCATTATGACAATATTTCTAAAATCCATTCTATTCAAGCCATTGAGACATCCTCTGTGCATGCTAACCTCCAATCGATAATCTCCCAACATCGAGTTCTTTTTAACACCCCCCATGTCCTTCCCCCTTCCTTCAACATCCATGATCATTCCATTCATATAGTACCCAATAGTATTCCTCCCAATAATCTCCCTTGCCATTATCCCTTTGCCCAGAAAAATGAAATTGAGAAAATTCTCCAAGAATTTCTTGAAGGAGGTGTTATCTATCTGAGTATGAGGGCCCCCTATTCTTCTCTAGTCGTCATGATACTCAAGAAAGAAGGCACTTGACACATGTGCCCTATTCTTTGTTCCCTCAATAAAATCAAAATCAAGAACAAATTTCTCATCCATGTCATTGATGACCTTTTGGATGAATTGATTGGTGCTCAGTATTTTACCAAACTTGATCTCCATTATAACTACAACTAGATGCATATGAAGGAATAATACATTCCCAAGACTGCATTTCTAACTCATGAGGGTCACTATGAGTTCTTGGTCATGCCCTTTGGCCTATGTAATACTCCCTTGACTTTTCAAAGTCTCATGAATCATGTCTTTTGTCCCTTCCTCCCTAATTTTTTCTTAGTTTCATTGATGATATTCTCATTTATAGTAAAATTTGGCAAGCCCATATCCCCCATGTGGACCAAGTTCTCCATCTACTTTCTTAGTACCAACCTTTTGTCAAACACTCTAAATGTGTTTTTTGGGATTCTCAAGTTGAATACCTGGGTCATATTATAGGAAAGGATGGGGTATGGGTGGATCCCAAGAAAATTGGATTGGCCTCACCCTAGAACTGTTAAAATATTGTGTGGTTTCCTGGGTTTAATGTGCTATTATGACAAGTTTGTTTAGAATTATGGAAAAATTGCCACTCCTCTCACTGCTCTCCTTAAAAATAATTCTTTCAATTTAACTCCAACTTCCAATCAATCCTTCCTAGCCTTGGAATATTTTATATGCACAACTCATTTCCTCACACTACCAGACTTCAACAAGAATTTGGTCTTACAATGTGATGCATCAGGGAAAGGAATTGGGGAAATCCTCAAGAAATATGGTAGACCTTTGGATTTCACTAGAAAATAACTATGAAAGTGAAATTTGAGACAATTAACTTATGAAAAGGAAATGTTGTTTATTTTCCAGTTAGTGGATCTCTAGTGTTCTTATCTATTGTGGAAATGCTTCCAAATTAAAATTTATCATTGTAGCCTCAAGTATTTTCTGAAACAAACAAGTTCATCCCTAGGGAAAAAAAATGGGTGACCAAGCTATTTGGATATGATTATGAGATCATCTAGAAGAAGAGAAAAGAAAATGTGGTCGTTGATGCTCTTTCGAGGAGACATGAAGAAGAAGGTTCCCTTTTTTCCTGCACTCATTGTAGCATAATGGATTCAAGACATTTTCTAGGAATGGTTGCAAGACCCCACACTTTCTAACTTGATCCAAAAATTGCAACATGTTCCTCATGCTTCTCTAGGGTACTCTTGGGACAATGAAGAGCTTCACTATAAATATCATTTGTATTTAATAAAATGATCGAACCTTAAATCCAATGGGATTTCTGAGTTGCATGCTTCACTCACAGTTGGTCATTGATGGTTTACCAAAACCTATAAATAATTCAAACGTTCTTTTTTCTGCGACAATATGAAATAGGAAATTTGCACCTTTGTGGATGAATGTGATACCTGTCAATGCAATAAGGGAAAAATAGTAAAAGCTCTCTATATTTTGTTGTTCTGCTTCAATATTTTTGTTTGTGCATATTATAACATATCTAGTACCTTACATTATTACATCATATAAATTGTATATTTAAAAATATTTATGA
>SNQJ01S0002671.1:101070-120771 GCA_010110895.2 Picea sitchensis
TAAAACCATATTAGGACAATTAATTATCTAATAAATTTTACTTAATAATCCCTAAGCATGTATTCATCTAGGGTTGTTACACTCACTTGTATTTAAGCAAATAGTCAAACCTTAAATCCATAGGGATTTCTGAGTTGCATGATTCACCCACAATTGGTCATCGATGGTTTACCAAAACCTATAAATGAGTCAAATGTTCTTTTTTTCTATGAAAATATGAAATAGGAAATATGCACCTTTGTGGGTGAATGTGATACATGTGAATGCAATAAGGGAAAAATAGTAAAATGATCCAGATTTTATGAGAAGGATGAAATGAATATAGATTATTATTATTATTAACACATAATAACATATATACAGTAAAAATAGCTTCTGTTCAATAAGGAAATATGTTGAAAATGTCAAATGCAGCAAAAAACAAGCTTGATGGAATGGTGGCGGCTTATCTCTGAGAAGAGATGTGATGGGTGTGCTCATTCAAAATAATATGATTACAATGAGGCTTTGAAGGCCTTTTTACAATAAACATGAATGCCAAAACCCTAGACATCCAAAAACCTAACCCTAGGAGATGACGCGCCAAAAGTCATGTGGGCCCCATTGGGGTAAGTTAGTACATCAACTTCTTGGGGCTGTAACTTTTGCATGCGATCTTCATTTTAGGCACACGATATACCATTGGAAAGTTCTATCCGAGAAATGCACATGTTGTCATGAGACTCTAGCTATGTCTATTGTTTGACCGTGGCGATCCCTAAAAACATTGTTTAGGGCCTCAAAACGGTCGCGGAAGTCGGGAACCGAAAGCTAGGAAAAAAATGCCAAACCGGAAAAATGCCAAAATTAACTAGTTGGAATAGGTGGGAGGCCACCAAAATCTATATGGATCAATCCACCCCCATTAGGAAGCAATGGTCTCCATTACGTTGAGTTCCCCCATCACATGAGGAAATTTATGTTGAATTTAGCCCCGGGTGAGCCACTTGCCTTGGTGCAAGAGTTGCCTTGCTTTGACTACTCAATAAAGTTGGATATTTTGTTGTCGAGTTCCATTGACCCGTGTGTCCAAAATATGATCACTAGATTCTTGTTGCATGCAGTTAGGTTTGAGCTCTGTTGGTGTCAATTTCTCTTCTATCTCTCATGTGTCCAATAATGGTGGGAAATATGGTTGAAGGAGAGCCACGTTGAACACTGGATGTAGGCCAAAGAAAGGGGGAATGTTTAGCTTGAAAGCATTATCACCCATAGCCTTGGTGATGGTGTAAGGTACATAATGGAGTGGGAAAAAATTTCGATGGGGCCCTGTAAGGTGTTCTTTCTACAAGTGCAACCAAACTTTGTCTCCCACCTGAAACTTATGTGGCACTCGGTGTTGATCATGGAACTACTTGTACTTTCCATTGGAATTTTGTAAAATATCATAAACCTGTTGGTTGATTTGTTGTATCCTCTCAATGAACCGAGTGGATTTTTTAGCTTCAGTTGGAGCAAGGGATGATTTGACCAAGGTGGCCAGAAGGGGTAGTGCAACATCCATGGGACCCAATGGTTGGAATCCCAACCCCACCTAAAAGGGTCTGTGACCAGTTGAGCTCTGTAGGGATTGACTATATCTATGTTGAACATATGGAAGAATCTCATCCCATTTGCAAGGGTTCTTGGAATTGTACATGTGAAGAATATGCATGATCATCCGATTCACGACCTCAGTTGGCCATTTTTTTGGGGGTGGAAGGCAATGGATTTGGTGAGTTTGGTGTCCAGCAGTGACTAGAGGCTCGACCAGAATGTGTTGAGGAAATGACTATCCTGATCTAATACAATAGTTTGTGGGATTCCAAAATGTACCCATACTCATTCAAAGAAGAGCTTGGCAGTGGCCTCTATTGTGATGCTCTTCTTGCAGGTAGCCAAAATCGCCATCTTGGAAAAGTGATCAACAACCACAAAAACATAGTCATTTTCCCTCTTGGTAGACAAAATGCCCAACCTATAGCCCATTGAGATGGATTCCCATGGTATGTTAGGAGTAGGAAGAGGGGTGTATAGGGCATGTTTCTTAGTGGTCGGTTTGGCAATAGTGCAGGCAGTGCATGACCTGATATACTTGTCAACATCATGTCGAAGTTTTGACCAGTAGAATTTTTTTTGCAACACTTCCACTGTATTTTTGATGATGAAGTGTCCTCCCACCCGACTGTAGTGGGTTTCCCAAATCATCTTTTCTCACTCGCTTGATGGAACGCAGAGATGACCCAGATGGAACAACAACCTCTTGTGAATATGGAAATTAGCGACAACTGAGTTTGTGCCCAAAATTTGGTAGGTGGTGGTGAAGTTAGGGTATGTCTCATAGAGATGGGGCTATCCAGAGGTATCATGGTCACAAGAGTCTAGAATCATAATGAGTGCCGCGAATGGAGGTCGACTAAGGAAATCAACGAATCAGTTGGTACTTCTTGTTTTACACTTGATGTTAAGGTGGAACTGCTACAAGTATGTGGACCACTTCTGATGGAGGTCATTATACAATTTTCCTTGTGTCTGCATGAACTGCAGTGGATTATGATCAGTGTGGATGACTGTCTCCTTTCCAAGAATTTAATTTCTTAACTGGCGGTAGGTTTTCACAATGGAGTAAATTTATTTGTCGTAAGTAGGGTACTTATAAACAAAATATGATAGTGTCTCATTATGATAAGTCACAAGGTCAAGGTGATGAGTGAGAAAGGCACCCACAACATAGTCTGAAGCATTTGTATCGATCTCAAAGAGATGTTGGAGCCCCGGTAATGAAAGTACTGGGGCTGAGAAAAAGTGATGCTTCAAATCATAGAACGCTTGTTTTTGGGACAGGCCCCACAATTTTTTTTCCTTACCACCACCATTGGTTACTTGGTTGAGGGCCCATGCAATATGGGAGAATCCTAACAAGAACCTGCGATAAAAATTGGAAAGGGCCAAGAAACTCCAAAGCTCAATGAGTGTGGTTGGGACAGGCCAATCACGGATGACTTGGATCTTGGCTCGATCTAGATGTAGACCATGTTGATCAATGATGTACACTAGATAATGGAACCTATCCATGTCAAAGGATCATTTTTCCAAGTTGGCATAAATCGTGTGCTATCGCAGGGTGTGAAAAACCTATTGAATATGCTGCAAGTATTTCGCCCAAGTCTTGATGTAGATGAGGATGTCATCTATATACACCAAAACAAAAGTATTGGTGAAAGGTCAGAGGATATCGTCCATCAACCTCATGAAATTTGTTGGAGCATTTTTCAAACCAAAGGGCATGACTAACAATTCAAAAAGACCTTCTTTTGACTTGAAGGTGGTCTTCCATACATATGTTTGTTCTATTGGGACATGGTGGTAGCCAGACTTCATATCAGTCTTACTGAATTATTTCCCCTCGATGAGTTGATCAAGGAGGTCGTCAATGCAGGGAATCAGGTACTGGTTCCAGACTGTGATTTTATTCAGGGTCTGATAATCAATGCAGAGTCACCAGGTATCGTCTTTCTTCTTCACCAACACGATTGAGATCCCACAAAGAGATGAGCTAGGATGGATGTGCCCCTTGTGGATAAGTTCTTAGATATGCCACTTGATCTCCTCATTCTCTAACAGAGAGCGACAGTAGACTGGCCCATTGGGTAGTTGTGTGTCAGAGTTCAGATCGATGGGATGCTTGACATGATAGTGCAGAGGTACCTTGGTAGGTGAGGAGAAGATATCTGAGCATTCTTCCATGACCTTATCCACTTGCTTCCTTTTTGTGGAGAGGTTGGCCACAAAGGCCCTCAATGTAGCTGCAATATTTTACTTACTCTAAGAGTGAATCATGAAGAAGGTAAAATTATCTATCTGAGAGATGACCTTCTTGCATTGCTTGGTAGAGATCAAGGAAATAACAATAGGTGGGACTACCCGAGGTATCATGTACAATTTCCTATCCAAAGTAATAATAACATTGCAATGCCTATACTCATATACAACATGATGTTTCCATAAATAAGATTGGCCCAAAAGAACATTAAAAAATTTGAGAGAAACATCACACAATACCTCGTCTTTGAAGGGCTTGATGTCGTACGAGATGTGACATTCTTGCCTAACACGGGGATTTCTTCCTTGGCAGAGCCATCCAATATTGTATGGATGCATGTGTGGTGTTATCAACATGGCTATCCTCTTGAATAGCTCTGCTAAGATGAGGTTCTTTTGGTTGTCGTTATCAATGATGAAGTGTAGTGGGGTGCCTTTCACCCACATCTGCGAATGAAAAAGGTGCTCACCTTCCTCTATCTCTTCTCGTTCACTGGGATGGAGCTTTTTGGTAGCAACGGTGGCACTGGGTTCCACATCAATGATCCATCTCCCACTTTATGGTTATGACTCAGATTCAAAACATGCATCTGATTCAGAGGCTTTCACCTCATCCACTAGCGACTTCTTTGAGTTACAATGAGTAGTGTTATGCTAGGGGCTCTTATGGAAGTCGCACCACTTCCCGGTATTTTTTTTCATCTTTCTGGTGTCATTCTTTCCTTATGTCTTGGAATGGTTTTCTTGAGGATATCCAAATTTACTTTGTCCTTAGTTTTATGTGTTGGGGCCGACCTTTCCTTTTTTTTGTAGTGAGGAGTTTCAATGCCCAAATTGTCATGTCTCTTATTTAAGTTTCTGCTCGATTTTGACAGCATATCAATAGGTGGTGCCCAAGGAAGAGATGTCCATAAACTTCATTTCGACATGGATGTATCTATGTAGACCATCGCGATACTTGAGTACTAGATATCGCTCAAAATATTTGATACCTATATTGGTGTGCAAGGTATGGAAGATATTTTTGAACTCTGGTATTGCTTGATCTCTTTCCTGTCGCAGTGTGGTCCATTTTGTATACATGTCATCATAACTTCCGACAGGGTAGTACTGTTCCATAATAGAATCCTTGAAGGACTTATAGGTGATCATGACTGTAAATAATGAGGATTCATCCATTTACTTTTTCTCACATAAATTTTCCCACCAATCATTGACATGGGAAACGACTTCGAGGAGCACAAAAGTAATTTTTTCTCTATTCGAAAGTTGTGGACAAAAAAATACCCTTCTAGTAGATTCCACCACTTTTCTACAACATCTGCATATATCTGATCTTCAATTATAGGAATATCAAAGTTGATTTGTACCATGAAGGGGGGACACCTCCACTCGAGGAATATGTTTCGCCTGTTGGTAGTCATCGAAGGATTTGTGCAAAACTATCCATCATCTCGTTCCTCTGTTGTGTGAGGGATTCCTCAAGAAAATTTTTGAAAGGATCTCTTGTCCCATCGTCTTTCTTTTCTCCCATGATGAGAGGTTTCTTGGGCATGAGAGAGATTTTATCCTCAAGAGAAACAAGCTCGAGACCCAATTCTTTGTACCTTGACCTCGTCAGGGACATGCACTAAGAACAACAAGGAGCAGATCACTCTGATACCATTGATACAGATTTTATGAGAAAAATGAAATGAATACATATTATTATTATGCTTAACACATAATAACAAAGATACAATAAAATTGGCTTCTATTCAATAATAAAATATGTTGAAACTATAAAATGCAATGAAAAACAAGCTTACTAGAATGGTGGCAGCTTATCTCTAAGAAGAGTTGTGACAGTTGCACTCATTCGCAAGAAGATGATTGCAATGAGGATTTGAAGGCCTTTTTACAATAAACATTAATGCCAAAACACTAGACATCCAAAATCCTGACCCTAGGATATGAAGCACCAAAATTCATGTGGGTCCTGTTGGGGTAAGTTAGCACATGAACTTCTCGAGGTCATAACTTTTTCATACGATCTTCGTTTTAAGCGCGCGATATCCCATTGGAAAGGTATATCAAAGGACGGCATATGTTGCCATCATACTTTGACCTTGTCTATAGTCTAACTATGAAAATCCCTAAAAAAGTTGTTTAGGTCCTGAAAATGGACTCGAAAGTTGGGGACCCAAAAACTAGGAAAAAACTACCAAAATGAACTAGTTGTAATAGGTGGGAGGCCACCGACATCTATATGGATCATCAAAGTTCTAGACACACTTCAACTGCTCCCGATTCACCCTGCTATTTGGATGGATATTAATATGGATTTCATTATTGGCTTGACTAAATTGGGCAATAAGTCGGTCATCCTGATGGTAGTAGATCGTCTTTCAAAATATGCGTATTTATGTTCTCTTCAACAATCATTCACTGCATCCACAATGGCTCAAATTTCTATGGATAATATAGTCAAACTTCATGGAATGTCTCATTCTATTGTCTCTGATGAAGATCCAACTTTCACCAGCAATTTTTGGAAAGAATTGTTCAGAGTCCAGAGAACCCAAGTGCATCTCAGCACCGCCTATCCTCCCTAAAGTGATGGAAAAATTGAAGCTATGAAGAAGTGTTTGGAAACATATATTCGGTGTTTTCCATCCAACAAAAAAAAAGAGTGGGCTTAGCGGTTACCCCTAGCTAAATCGTGGCACAACACATCTTACCATACTATAACTTGCATGACTCATTTTGAAGAAGTCTGTGGGAAAAATCCACCATCGGTTCTCTCATACATACCAAGCGTCTTCAAGGTTCATGAGGTTGATAACAATGTTACACTCTGAGTGGTCATTCTCTGTACTCTCAAAGAAAATTTGGTCATGGATTATAATCTTAAGAAGAAACAAGCATATCAAGGTTGTTCCCGATGTAAATTCGTTGAAAGGGACTAGCTGTTTCTTCGTCTGCAACCTTATAAGCATACTTCACTCAAAGCTTCAGAAACTTGCCCCCAAATTTTATGGTCCTTATACAATTCTCAAGTGAGTGGGGTCGTGGCCTACAAGTTAGCTCTGCCTACTCATTCTAAGGTCCATCCTATTTTTCATGTCTCATGCTTAAAGAAAGTGATTGGAACTAATTGTCATACTCAAACGAGTCTCTACGAGTTGTATGAAGAAGGTTTCATTTCGTTGCATACACAAGCAGTCTTGGACTAGCCAGAGAAACATCTCTATCAATGCATCATCAAGGAAGTGTTAGGTGAGTGGAAAGATACAACTTTGAAAGATGCCACTTGAGAGATGACTACCATCCTAAAACAATTTCTTCATATCAAGCCTTGAGGATAAGGTTGTTCCTTGAGGGGGAGGGAATGTAAAGGACCTAACCTCCCTAACCCTCACGTAACTAGAAAAATATGTTTTCCATGTAATAAACATAGACATTAGTTAATAAGGCATGTTTAATAATGTAAACAACTCTAACATAAGAAGACTTTATAATAAAGATCTTTTTTAAAAGATAGAATTAGCATAAATAGGAGTAGAAGGCCATGTTGGAGGTTGCCCCCTATAAAAGGCAAGTGAACTTGACTTTCTATAAATAAAGATATCATTTTTAATGTTGTGGTTCTCTATATGTTGTCGTTCCACTACAATATTTATGTATTTGTATAATATAATAAATCTAGGTTCTTTTGGCTTTTGTTATCAACGATGAAGTGTAGTGGGGTGCCTTTCACCCACATCTGCGAATGAAAAAGGTGCTCTCCTTCCTCTAGCTCGTCTCATTCACCGGGCTGGAGCTTTTTGGTAGCAACGATGGCATTGGGTTCCGCATCAATGATCCATATCCCACTTTCTGGTTATGACTCAGAGTCGAAACATGCATCTGATTCAGAGGCTTTCACCTCATCCACTATCGACTTCTTTGAGTGACAATGAGTAGTGTTATGCCAAGGGCTCTTATGGAAGTCGCACCACTTCCCGATATCTTTTTTCATATTTCTGGTGTCCTTCTTTCCTTGTGTCTTGGAATGGTTTTCCTGAGGATATCCAAATTTACTTTGTCCTTTGTTTTGTGGGTTGGGGCCGACCTTTCCTTGCTTTTGTTGTGAGGAGTTTCAATTCCCAAACTGTCATGTCTTTTATTTAAGTTTCTGCTCGATTTTGATGACATATCGATAGGTGGTGCCCAAGGACAAGATGTCCAGAAACTCCATTTTGGCATGGATGTATCTATAAAGATCACTGCGATACTTGAGCACCAAATGTTGCTCAGAATATTTGATAGCCATATTGGTGTGCAAGGTATGGAATATATTTTTGAACTCTCATATTGCTTGGTCTCTTTCATGTCGGAGTGTGGTCCATTTTGTATACATGTCATCATAACTTTCGACACGGTAGTACTGTTCCCTAATAAAATCCCTGAAGGACTCTCAGATGACCGTGACTGTAAATAATGAGGGTTCATCCATTTACTTTTTCTCATAGAAATTTTCCCACCAATGATTGACACGGGGAAAGACTTTGAGGAGCACAAAAGTAATTTTTTCTCTATTCGAATTTTTATGGACAAAAAAATACCCTTCTAGTAGATTCCACCATTTGTCGACAACAACTGCATATATTTGACCTTCAAATATAGGAATATCAAAGTTGATTTGTACCTAGAACGGGGGACACCTCCACTCGAGGAAGATGTTTTGTCTGTTGGTAGTCGTCAAAGGATTTGTGCAAAACTATCCATCATCTCGTTCCTCTGTTGTGTGAGGGCTTCCTCAAGAAAGATTTTGAAAGGATCTCTTGTCCCATCGTTTTTCTTTTCTCCCATGATGAGAGGTTTCTTGGGCGTGAGAGAGATTTTATCCTCAAGAGAAACAAGCTCGAGACCCAATTCTTTGTACCTTGACCTCGTCGGGGACATGCACTAAGAACGACAAGGAGTAGATTTCTCTGATACCACTAATACGGATTTTATGAGAAAAATGAAATGAATACAAATTATTATTATGCTTAACACATAATAAGAGAGATACAATAAAACTAGCTTCTATTCAATAAGAAAATATTTTGAAACTATAAAATGTAGTGAAAAACAAGCTTACTAGAATGGTGGCGGCTTATCTCTGAGAAGAGTTGTGACGGTTGCACTCATTCGCAAGAAGATGATTGCAATGAGGCTCTAAAGGCCTTTTTACAATAAAAATGAATGTC
Organism: Picea sitchensis; assembly: GCA_010110895.2. NCBI lineage: Eukaryota > Viridiplantae > Streptophyta > Pinopsida > Pinales > Pinaceae > Picea > Picea sitchensis. The sequence continues at coordinate 110,127 of SNQJ01S0002671.1, forward strand.
AAAACCCTAGACATTCAAAATCTTGACCCTAGGATATGAAGCACCAAAAGTCATGTGGGTCATGTTGGGGTAAGTTAGCACATGAATTTCTCGAGGTCATAACTTTTGCATACAATCTTCGTTTTATGCGCGCGATATCCCATTGGAAAGGTATATCCAAGGACTGCATATGTTATCGTCATACTTTGACCTTGTCTATAGTCTAACTATGGAAAGCCCTAAAAACGTTGTTTAGGGCCTGAAAATGACTCTGAAAGTCAAGGACCCAAAAACTAGGAAAAAACTACCAAAATGAACTAGTTGTAATAGGTGGGAGGCCACCGACATCCATCTGGATCATCAAAGCTCCATACACACTTCAATCACTCCTGATTCACCCTGCTTTATGGATGGATATTTATATGGATTTCATTATTGGCTTGATTGAATCGGGCAATAAGTCAGTCATCCTGATGGTAGTAGATCGTCTTTCCAAATATGCATATTTATGTTCTCTTCAACAACCGCTCACCGCATCCACAATGGATCAAATTTCTATGGATAATATAGTCAAACTTCATGGAATGTCTCATTTTATTGTCTCTGATGAAGATCCAACTTTCACCTGCAATTTTTGAAAAGAATTGTTCAGAGTCCAGGGAACCCAATTGCATCTCAGCACCGCCTATCCTCCCCAAACTGATGGAAAAATTGAAGCTATGAAGAAGTGTTTGGAAACATATATTCGGTGTTTTCCATCCGACAGAAAAAATGAGTGGGCTTAGCGGTAACCCCTAGCTAAATCATGGCACAACACATCGTGACTCATTTTGAAGAAGTCTATGAGAAAAATCCATTGTCGGTTCTCTCATACATACCAAGAGTCTTCAAGGTTCATGAGGTTGATAAAAATGTTACACTCTTAGTGGTCATTCTCTGTACTCTTAAAGAAAATTTGGTCATGGATTATAATCGCATGAAGAAACAAGCATATCAAGGTTGTTCCCAATGTAAATTCGTTGAAAGGGACTAGGTGTTTCTTCGTCTGTAACCTTATAAGCATACTTCACTCAAAGCTTCAGAAACTTGCCCCCAAATTTTATGGTCCTTATACAATTCTCAAGCAAGTGGGGTCGTGGCTTACAAGTTAGCTCTCCCTAGTCATTCTAAGGTCCATCCTATTTTTCATGTCTTATGCTTAAAGAAAGTAATTGGAACTAATTGTCATACTCAAACGAGTCTCTGCGAGTTGTATGAAGAAGGTTTCATTTCGTTGCATACACAAGTAGTCTTGGACTAGCTAGAGCAATGTCTCTATCAACTCATCATCAAAAAAGTGTTAGGTGAGTGGAAAGATACAACTCTAAAAGATGCCACTTGAGAGCCGACTACCATCCTACAATAATTTCTTCATCTCAAGCCTTGAGGATAAGGTTGTTCCTCGAGGGGGAGGGAATGTAAAGGACCTAACCTCCCTAACCCTCACTTAACTAGAAAAATATGTTTTCCATGTAATAAACATAGACATTAGTTAATAAGGCCTATTTAATAATGTGAACAAGTCTAACATAAGAAGACTTTATAAGAAAGATCTTTTTTAGAAGATAGAATTAGCATAAATAGGAGTAGAAGACCATGTTGGAGGTTGCCCCCTATAAAAAGCAAGTGAGCTTGACTTTCTATAAATAAAGATATCATTTTTAGTGTTGTGATTCTCTATATATTGTTGTTCCAGTACAATATTTATGTTTGTGTATAATATAATAAATCTAGTACCTTACATTATTAGATGATATAAATTGTATATTTAAAAATATTTATGAAAATAGTTTTTCTAATAAATTATATATATATATATAATTTAGATTATTTTAAATTATACCAAAATTCAAGGCAGATCGAAATTCTCAACATTAAAATAAAACTCTAACTTCAAAAAAAATTTGGTCGAAATCAATTTCTACCAAATAAGGGAAATTATGTAAATACCGTTTATCCCACGTCATGATAAACTGAAAAAGGTCAAGATAATCTGGAAAATGTAAATAATGATACTGATAAGGTCGCTTATGAAACCTGTTCCTCCCACCATGGGTTTGAACCCGCGACCTTCACACAACCAGAACCCTTCTTCTCAATGGTGGCGGACACAATGTCAAAGCTGGAATTGCCTTTGGTAGCTGGATACGAGTCAAAATACCTTCAAACATCTTGCATAGCTTAAACACCTTTCTTAAATAGTGTGTCGCAATTCATATCAGTCATCTCATCATATATTAATAATGTTTATTAAAAATGATGTTGATTATGCAACGGAGGCGAAGCGGTGTCAGAGTTAACCAGTCATATGCCCGAATAGATCAGAGTTAGCCAGCCATATGCCCGAAAGGGAATACGAATAGAGTAGACAGCATGCATAATTTAGCCTGTTGGAAATGACAAGAATTATTTAATGGCCTTTTAATCATAAATGAGATTTTAATAGGCATGATTTCATATTATCAGAATATTTGTCGTCATCACAACAATGGAAATGACAAGAATTAATTAATGGCTTTTTAATTTTAATGGCCATGATTTCCTATCATCGGAATATTTTTAGTCATTCAACAAATGAAAGGTTAAGATTTCATCATTAACCTTTTTATATGACAAAACATGTTTCTTAGTCATTAAAAATGATAAAACATATTTCTTAGCCAGTAAAAATGATGATTTATAGAGTTTTTTACACCTAGTGTTTTTTATTGTTTTTTTTTACTCTTGGAATTTTTTTACTGTGCATTTGCTTCTTTAAGGTTTTTATTGTTTTTCTTTACTCGTGAAGTTTTTAACTGTGCATTTTGTTTTTAACGTTTGGCTTGGGTTTCACTTTTCAAAGCTGGCCCTTCAATTAAGGCTTCCCTGGAAATGTTGGGCTTCAATTAACCCTCTCCTTTCACTTTACCAGGCTAGCGTTTCAATTAACCCTGGCGTTCTAATGCCGTCTTGTTGGATGCCACGTTTGGTTGGCATTTCTAGATGACATAAAAAAAAGGTTATGGCCACGCTTTAATTACCTAGTGGCTACGGTGAATGCAACTCTTTTTTCCAATGTAGATTTTTCAAACACCATGAATTTGTATATATATTTTTTTCTTTCCATGTAGATTTTTTAAACATCATGAAATTATTAATATATACCTATTGACAATGTACACAATTAATGATCTTTTAATTTTAAATTATAATATGATGAATAAGCATTGAAGATGATGACATATTCTTAGTAGTCCTCCAAAATCAATGCGTCAGATTTATTGTTCATAACTTCCTTGCATTTATGAAGCATCCGTTAACATGTTTACTTTTTTACATTTACCTAATCACATTATAAATTTACTCTAAAAATACATAATTGGTGGTACTCATTCATTTTTTATATCTAAAAGGTCGTTTGATGCCACGAGCATCAGGTTTATTGTTCATAACTTCCTTACATTTATGAAGGCATCCGTTAACATGTTTACTTTTTTACATTTACCTAATCACATTATAAATTTACCGTAAAAATACATAATTACCACATTCAAATGATTAAGGAGGATTAAAATATATGCAGGCCACATTTATATCATTAAAAACACTCTACACACTTTTCATTTTGATGACACTCATTCAATCACCACTCTTATTCTGAATGGAACCCTTTCGGCATTCTCCAATACTAGTAGATATATATATATATATATATATATATATATATATATAGTTACATGCATACCCTTGGGACGTTTTGGCAAGAGCATGAAATCATATATTGAAGCGATTTCCAACAACATGAAATCGTATTGTTGAAGCAAGTGGATATCTGAATCACCTGAAATCATATATTGATAGTGTTTCTAGAGCAGGAGTGAGTACCTCATCAAGCAGGATGCATCAGGCAGGGCGTCTGGATAGGTAAGATCCTTTCGGTGTATGCTTTCCTTTCAACGTTTTTTTTAATTTTCTTGTATGTGCTTTTACTCCTTTTTGTTTTAAGCAGCATTTAAATTTTAATTATCAGCGTATTTTTATGATCTCAAAGTAATATGAATAAATTATATGAATAAGTTTAGGGTTTTAGGATTACATCCATACGAATAAGCTTAAGGTTGTTAGGGTTATAGTGATACCGAAACCTTTAGGTTTACAAATGGATACTTGCGAACTTAAATATGCATCCTTACCGTGCAACCAGATCGAGTTCATCCGCAAAAAACACACAGACTTGATGTTAGCTTCTCATCCTGTTAACTGCACACTATCATTTATATATATACATATTTTTCATTCCTCTGCAGTCAACTACCTTTCCATTTCATGAACTTGTTGTAGCGATCCCAACCTCTGTGTAACACTCTAAACTTTATTAAATAACTACAATATACCTACATGTTGTTGAATCATCATTTTCAAACTTTATTAAATAACTACAATATACCCTACATATGGTTGAATCGTCATTTTCAAATAACTACAATATACCTACATATTGTTGAATCGTCATTTTCATCCCAGCCACTATAGGGTTTCTGTCGCCAAATACAGAGAATATTCCCCACCAGGAACATGACTAACCGCACTGCCCATGCTAACCAAGATCGTGGAATCGTCATTTTCAAATAACCACAATATACCTACATATTGTTGAATAGTCATTTTCATCCCAGCCACCATAGGGTTTCTGTCGCCAAATACAGAGAATATTCCCCACCAGGAACATGACTAACTGCACTGCCCATGCTAACCAAGATCGTGGAGAAACATCCCGACAATATAAAGGAATGCGACTTTCATAGATAACATATTCTGGAACTTAATCTTTCACTATTATCATAACAATATACACTGTAATTAAACCAAGATCGTGGAGAAACATCCCGACAATATAAAGGAATGCTACGTTTCATAGATAACATATTCTGGATCCTAATATCTCACTATTAGCATAACAATATACACTGTAATATTTGTTTAGCGTTGTAATATTTTTTTTTAGCGTTGTGGTAGTAATCCTATAATAATAGTACTTTATTTTTTATAATTAAAATATGTCATTTCAAAAAAATCTAAATTTATTTTGGAGCTCAGAGTTTCTATCATATGTCTTCATGAGTAACTGATTTTTTGAATAGCATTTTTTAGTGTATAGTGTAGGTTTTGAGTTCGTAGAGATTGTCCTCAGAAGTTTAACCCTATGCCAAATTAGATCTGCCAAAAACCCAATAGCTATCAATTAACTTACCAAAAGAATTAAAAATGGTTTCATAACTACACATTTGGAAAATTAAGAAAAAAAGAAGAAAAAAAAAAGTCTTATTTGGTAGGTCAATAGTAACTTACCAAAAGAATTAAAAATAATTTCATAATTACACATTTGGAAAAATAAGAAAAGAAAAAAAAGAATAGAGTATTATTTCATAGGTCAATGGTAACTTACCAAAAGAATTAAAAATGGTTTCATAACTACACATTTTAAAAAATAAGAAAATAAAATAAAAAACAAATCTTATTTGTTATAAAATTATTTTATCAATAGAGTTGTACCTTATAAGAAAGTGACACTCATATATAGTCATGTCAAAATTAATTTCAAACCTCTAATGAAGTGAAGGTTGCAATAACACTATCAATTTATTGACCAATGAGAGGTCATAAAAATACCAATTTTGTTATATTGAAAAATAATTTTTTTTATTTGTTATGTTCAACATTAAAATTTATACACATTTTTTAAGTCAACATAAAACTAATATGAAAACCAATGCTAACTCATTGTTATATTGAGTGCTTCAGGTAGCTAGAAAATAATGGACTATAGATAAGCATTAAAAAAAATTCCTAACAAATAATTTTGGCAAAACAATATATAGAATTGTCATCACTGTTAATCTGATGGCTATGCATTGAAGATGCTGGCATATTTTTAGTCGTCCTCCAAAATCAATGGGTAAAATTTATTGTTCATAACTTTCTTGCATTTATCAAGGCATCCGTTAACATGTTTACTTTTTAACATTTACCTAATCACATTAAAAAATTACTGTAAGGATATGTAATTGCCAAGTTTAAATGATTAAGTAGGATTAAACCGTGACATCTAAATAAATGCCCACGTTCTGCTTCTGAACCGGCAGTCACACAGACATTTTATATTGGGGGCACGCGTTCTCAAGGGATACCTTTCGACATTCTCAACCACAAGTTAGCGGCTATGCTAGTTATATTCACTATTGAAAGTTAGCGTATGTGCTAGTTATATTCACTATTGATCCCTATCGGGCGTACATCAACCATAAAATTTAAGGTTGTGCTAGTCTGCTTCATGAACAACGTGAGAGGAATGGCTTGATCTGCATCACCAGCACGCTTTTCCATTAGTGTTCTACACTGCAAAGTACTCCATCATGGCCGCAAGAAAGTAGTAGCAACGGCCTGTTTTAGCACAGTATTGGCGACCAAGGAATATTGTTATAACAGCGAAGGTTAGATGCAGATAAGCGATAGGAGTTATTCCTAGTTCATTTCACTTAAGATTATCGCCAGTGAAATCCTGTTTTAGGAAAATTAGTGAATCCAAAATATGACAGTTGATTTCAAAATATTACCTCAACATTCTCACAGTATAGATTAAACTAGCACAGCCGCTAACTCGCGGATGAGAATGCCGAAAGGTAGCGGCTGAGAACACGTTTTATTGGGGACACGCGTTCTCAGCCGCTACCTTTCGGCGTTCTCAACCGCGAGTTAGCGGCTGTGCTAGTAGTAATGAGGGTCGAAGACTTGATCGCTATCGTTGTCCATCGGAACCGTGGCGCTGCGGTTACACATGGACCTCAGATCGTCGGTGAAACTCGTGCCCATGCTTGGGTTGCACTTGTTGGTGCCTCTGAAATCGTTGAACCGGCCTTCGAAGAATCGACAGTGTGACCTACCGATGGTGTGCGCACCTGCACTTACAGAAAGGTTAAATTTCTTCTGGGCGCCAGGGTTAGGGTTTGATTCACACAAAAATTAGTTGAAAAGGTTTCTTGAATGGAATTACCGAGTAGACTCACAATGTCTTTGTAGTTAAATCCCAACTCCATGAACTTCTTGGAGAATTTCTCCGTGTCCTCACCGGGGGACGGAAGGTTGGCCTCTGCGATAGTGGCAATCGATCTTGTCCCATCTCGTCTTCCAATGGCCAGACGAATGGACGGTCCACCCGCCTGCACATGACAAAATACATAAACAAGAACTGGAAGAAATCAAGAACTGGAATTACAGCTGGAAGAAATCAAGAACTGCAATTACCATTCTAATGACGTCTCTAGCACTTAAGGCGATAATATCAGCGCATGAGACAGTGAGAGGGCACTCCTTTTCTAGTGTAGCTTTGATAACATCAATGAATTCATACCCTCTCAAAGAATTTGCATTCGGGAACGCTTCTTTCTCTGGCGAAAACCCGTCCACTAAATCCAAAAGTATAGATGCGTCGCAGCCCTGTAATCCAAAAGTATAGACGCGTCGCAACCCTCTAACAAAAGTATAGTTCGAATCGCCGGCCAAGATTCTTGAAAGCCAGCAAAAAATGAAACGCGCGGACAACTGAGGAAAGCCAGCAAAAAAATGAAACGCGAGCATGAAACGCCAGGACAACTAAGGAAATCTGAACGTGGTAATTCCAAAGGTTAATCATTTAAACATGGCAATCATATAGTGTTCCAGTAATTTCTTAATATGATTAGGTAAATGTTAAAAAGTAAACAGGTTAACGGACGCATTGATAAATGCAAGAAAGTTATGAACAATAAATTTGACCCAAGAATATGCTAGCATCTTCAATGCATAGCCATCAGATTAGGGTTTAAGTTTAAATAAGGTTAAAAGATCATTAAATGTGTCCATTGTCAATAGGTATATGCCTTTCGGCGTAAAAATAATAAACATTAATTATTAAGAATTTTTTACAAATTTAAAAATGATTCCAATTTTTTTGAAGTCATCTAATGTGCTTTCAACATAATTAATAATGTATATTTTTGTGGAGTTGCTATTGTCTATATAACTCCAAATTGGGTCAGTCTAAAAACAAAGAATTCATTAATAATTTTATTTTTTTAATTATTATTTAATTGATTGCAATAATAGAAAAAGTGAAATCCAAATTTGGATGGTCCACAAAATTTACAAATCAAGCTGGAGATTTTATTTCATAACTCTAAAAATGAGAAGTATCTTGAACACATCATCATAATAGAAAATACATATTAAAATATCAGCACAATTCAAGTGCAACAAGAATTCAAAGATTATCTTTTAAGAAGAAAAATGTTCTACAAATCTAGTTTAAGAACAAATAGTCTTATAAACAATTCCAAAGAATTTAGGATGGTAGAAAGAGAAAAAAGAAATACCAACATAATTCAAATCACAGAAATACATAGAAGGAATTCAAATAATATCTTAGACAAAACAGACAAAGTACAAATCCATTCTCTTTTTTCAAGAAACAACAAACACATCCCCCAGAACTTGAAAAGTAGTGTAGATAATTGATGATGACAATACAACAATTTTGGTGATGTCATGGATGGTTCTAGAAAATAGATAGGTAATATTATATGATATTCAAGAAAATAAATAACGAATGTAATTTTTCTTTTACTCTAACACATAAGTAAAAACAAATTGCCATATAAGATTAAGTTGGGAATTTATTCATTTTACATTGAAATCTAATATTGTACCTAGACCCTGTTGCTCATAAATTTATGTGTTCTTTATTCAAAAATCACATAACATAATCAATGTAGTTTAAAAAAACATTTATGTTTTATGTCCAAAAATTACAAAATCAATATAATGAGATAGTGAGAAAGGAAGGTCATTTGATTCTAAATTAGTTCCTTCTTTTTACCATTAATATTAAAATTCTAGCATAAATTTATGAAGAATGCATCACTTGACCCACCTTATAACCCCACTTCAAATTTCTAAGAGAAACAAAATAAACATAGAATGCATCGCTTGACCCACCTTATAACCCCACTTCAAAGTTCCAATACAAATTGCAACATAAACAAAACTATTCATGAATTTATAACTCAGAAACATGACCCACCATATAACACCACTTCAAAGTTCCAACAAATTGCAACATAAACAAAGCTATTCACTCACTAGAAACACGAAAACATGAAACATGATGGACAATTTGAAGAATAACCCTTCAATTTTAATATTCATGTTGCCCTCTCTTAAAAAAAAAGTGAGTAAAAAATGAAAATAAACTATTATTTGGAGTACCAATTTTGTTAATGGCACTTGTCCTGAGAGCCTTTCAATCCCTGTTACAATTTTTAAACAACTGTACATAAGCCCTGTACATTACCGAAATAATTCTTCGCTTTCAAAGGTCTCTTTGAGCACACTCAATAATGAAGCAATAGCATACATAGATGAGAAGACTGCACAGGAATATATATCTAACTGGCTGTATAGTTCTTCCACAACTAGCCATACAAAGAATAATGCCTCAAGGTACTCGAACCAGCAGGGGCGTAGGCTCCTCCTCCTAAGGATATGCTTCCTCTACAGATATAGCTAATAGATGTGAAACCCGTTGGAGGAGGAGACGGAGGCTTTTCTTTTAACAGATCAACATTGCAGTAGTCTCTGGACCTGTCTCCTTCTCTTAGGTGGAAAAACGAAGATGGAAAAACACCATTATGCTAAACAATATTGTGAAATAAATAAATTAAATTATCTACTGAAATCTAAATTATACCACACTAAACCCCCGTCGTGCAGAGCAAAACATGAGGTGTTGTTGTCCACGGTCATATAAAGATTTATAGATTTGTATCCAACCATTCTCGGTGTTCATCGAGACTCATGTATTACTGCTTGATTGGCATGGGTGACATCAAATATTTATCACTGTGAATTTTTACACCATTTTCTTCACGTTAATGGAAAGCAACGAGATTATGTAAACTGGGAGAAAGTATCAAACATAACAACTAAGAGTAACAAATTAGAATAAAAAACGCAAATATTTCAGACGGACCATTATGATGTTCTCCATCATCTAATTTTGATTTTAAGGTCACACATGATATGCAAATCGATATATAATCCATGGACGTAAACCATGATGAAAGCTGAAATGTAAGATTATACCCATGTCTTTATTATGAATTTCGAAGGACTCCTCTAAAATCATTCTAGAGTCCATTTTGTCTCTGATGCATCACCTGGTAAATTGAACAGCATACCACCCCCACCTACTGTTTAGAGTTATCACCAGAGGAAACTAACCAAGCGGAAAGGCTACAGTAGGTCTGTATGGCGGTCATGGCGAGAGCAAGGAACCCACAGAGCGGAGCTATAAACTTCCAGCTGGAAAGATAGTCGATCAGTCCCCAAACCGTCTTGAATCCCCAAATGATCCTTTTGATTTCGCTCTTGTAATATAATTTGCGATAATTTTTGGCGAGCACTTCATGAATTGCCCGAGCAAGCTTGACATCAGAAATATTGATGAGGGCACCTGTGAGGGAGCGCGGGCTCAAGCCGTCCCACATCTTGACAATGTCCTCATCCCTTAAAGGGCAATATTCTCGATAAATGACATCCCGTTCTTTCAGTAGGC
>SNQJ01S0002671.1:120821-167787 GCA_010110895.2 Picea sitchensis
ATCTCACCACAACCAGGCCAGATATTGCATATTCAGTTAGCATTCTTAGCCAATTTATGGCTAAGCCTCATGAGAATCATTGGAAAGCTGCAAAGAGAGTCCTTCGATATTTGAAAGGGACTATTGATTTTGGTATTGAGTATTCTAATGATTTTGATGTTGAGTTGACTCTCAGATTTTGATATCGTGTCCTTGAGTAGTAAGAAACAACCAACTATTTCTTTGTTATCCACTAAAGTTGAGTGCAAAGCTTTATGCACTCTGTGAAGCAGTATGGCTAAGGAGGATACTTGAAGATGTTGGAGAAAAACAAAAAGTACCAACAATCATCCAATGTGACAACCAAAGTTCCATCAAACTAGCAAACAACCCAGTGTATCATGCTAGGTCAAAGCATATTGAGACACACTATCATTTTGTAAGAGAAAAAATACAGTCAAATGAAATTGATGTATTGTATTGCAACACAAATGATAATACTGCAGATATATTTACAAAGCCTCTTGGGAAGGTTAAGTTTGTAATATGTAGAGATAAGATAGGTGTTGTAAAGGTTGTTTAATTAATGGGGAGTGTTAGAAATTAATTAAACAACCAGTCCAGTAGTTGATAGAGATAAGCTTGCAATAAATGCACCCAGTAAACTCTTGAAAGAACCGATAAACTCTTGAAAGAACCAGAAATGTCTAGAAGAAGTAAGCTCATCTCACCACTGTATAAATATTCATGCCTCTAATGCAATAGACAAGCTGTTTTGTATGTTCTTCGTGTCTCTTTGTGTGTGAGTTCTCTGATTATGATGAAAGCTGAAATATAAGATTATACCCATGTCTTTATTATGAATTTCGAAGGAGTCCTCTAAAATCATTATTGAGTCCATTTTATATCTGATGCATCACATGGTAAATTGAACAGCATACCACCCCCACCTACTGTTTAGAGTTATCACCAGATGAAACTAACCAAGCAGAAAGGCTACAGTAGGTCTGTATGGCGGTCATGGCGAGGGCAAGGAACCCACAGAGCGGAGCTATAAACTTCCAGCTGGAAAAATAGTCGATCAGTCCCCAAACCGTCTTGAATCCCCGAATGATCCTTTTGATTTCGCTCTTGTAATATAGTTTGCGAAATTTTTGGCGAGCACTTCATGGAGTGCCCGAGTAAGCTTGACATCAGAAATATTGATGAGGGCACCTGTGAGGGAGCGCTGGCTCAAGCCGTCCCACATCTTGACAATGTCCTCATCCCTTAAAGGGCAATATTCTCGATAAATGACATCCCGTTCTTTCAGTAGGCGAACGTCATCAGGCGACTGTATGAGACAGCCCATCAATGTAACGTAACGCGTCACGGACTTTGGACGGAGGGCGTCGTTGAACTCCAGTGCAACCATATTTCTCAGGAACACTTCAGTGCTCGAGTCCGATAAAGCGATCGGCGGAAGGTAGAGCGTGCCTGAGCATTTGTCGATTCGAATATTATCGGCCACCTTCGAGAACGAATTTAATTTAATCCCAGCCCTGTCCAACTGCCCCGCACTGATTCCCTTCAGAATCTGGCGGTCAATGTTTGGATTTGTGATGAGAAAACGACCAACCCATATGACAAGGTTTTCGAGAAATTCGTTCAAGATTTGCAATACAGTCCGATTTGGCCTCTGGTCGTCCCTGCCTGCATCGATTTGCAGGAATGGACAAACGAATGTGTGCATACAACCCAGCAAATGCGGCCCATCATCAAAATTCTTCATTTGTTTACACTCAGCATCATCTATTTTCGGTGTCCGGAAAGGAGAGAACGCCTTGCACGTCTTCTCCAACAGTTGATTGAAATATTGATAGCCTTTATCAACTATTAGGGTTTCTTTTAGTTTCTCAAAAACTCCTTTCAGGACATACAGCGGGATCTGATTCTCCAGCTTCACGATATCGCACTTGATAAACACTTGAAGCGTACTACATAATCTGATAATGTCGCCGTCTAAGCTGGGACTGTCGAGACTACGACTACCCGTGGTCTGTGACGGATCATGAAATCTTAAGAGGGTGAATAAGAAACGTAAGAGAAAGGATGAATCTACGGCCATCATGAGAGCGAAGTTCTTCGAGTAATCGTCTTCTGTATTAGTACTAATTGGCCAGTCATAGAAACAAGCAATCCCAGTCAGCATATGTTCTATCATTTCAACTATGTTGTAGAAGCTCTTACCACAAATACGCAGTTTGTTCGAGAAATAGGCCGCGGACTTCCCTTTGTAGGCCTCCGTGTTTGAAATCCTACCTGCCATAGAAGCAGAGTCAATATATCTTTTCTCCAGTTTCCAATGGTGGAGAGGACCAAGGGAGAGACGCTGAGGGATAAATGCCTCTGGTTTCTCGTTCAGCAAAATCGTTGCCACGCGCAGAATCCTAAACACCTTTGGTAGAGAATTCGGATCATCATTATTAAGCATCTCTTTAATTTCTACAACCCACTCTTTCCGAAACGCCTGAGGTTCCGCCATCAGTCTATTGATCACAATCTAATCTAGCGTTACTCGAGCTCTGGAGAGGAAGAAGCCAACTGGGTAATGGTAACTTACATCAAGTGAACTCTTGTGCCTTCAAGGAATAAGAGTTGAATTTGTTTGGATGTCATATGATTTGGGTCGGCCATCGTGATTGTGATTGGCTCGTCAACATTTTCACCAAACATTCCGGTGGGAGTTGGATAAAGGAAATTCAATTTTTTTTAATCTCTGAGAGTAAATTTTAAATTTTTAGAAATGGATCAAATTATTTAAATTTTTTTTTTTTGGTATATTTATGAGTTGGATAAAGGATATTCATTTTTTTTTAATTTCTGAGAGTAAATTTTAAATTTTTAGAAATGGATTAAATTATTTAATATTTTTTTAGGGTATATTTATTGATAATGTGTATAATTAATGATTTTTTAATCTCAAAACTTAATTTGATGGCTAGCAATAAATGATATTAACATATTCTTAGTCGTCCTTTCAAATTAATAAATAGGAATTATTGTTTATAACTTTCTTGTATTTATGAATGCATCAATTAATCTGTGAAATTTTTTATTATTATAACTTTTTTAGAAATAAAAAATTTCTTATTAAAATTATTCCTAACAACCAATTTCAACTTCTACAGTAACAAATCAAATCAATTTTGAAATCAGTCCAATGACCCAAATTGCAAAAAAAAAAATACCTTTGAAAGTTATGCAACTCCAAAACAGACGATCTCAGTACCAATTATAAACACCAATGCCGTGCTCATTAACCTCTCATCTATTAACTTGTAAACATTTTTTAAATAAACAAGTTGGTCAATGAATCCATCTTTGTCCAGATCTCCTATGTACAATAGTGCTTTTGATTTTTTAATAATCTAAATCCATCCATTGGTTTCTTTTCGCTTCAACCAAACACACAGACAAATAAATATCACAAACGTTATACTCCAAGTCAGCTTCACCCAAATACTAAAGGAACAACTACAGTTCGTAAACGGAGGTTCGTTTCACTTAAAAGCAAGTACTTCTAATACTCTTGCATTTCCACGCCCTTCCCATTTTACTTACAAAGGAGAGTATATTACTTCTTACAACCATATTTTAACATTTAGCATAAAATTTAGCAGAAAGAAGGCTCAGGTAACACATGTAAAGTGTGTGGGGGTTAAATTTTTAACAAGTAAAAATATTTGGCATAAAATTTACCAAAAAGAACTCTGCTCTAACAAATGTAAAGTGTGCATAGGTTAAAAGAACTCTGCTCTAACAAATGTAAAGTGTGCACAGGTTAGGCTTTTGGGAAAAAATGGGGTAGAGTTCTTCACACAACACAATAGATCATTCTTGTGCACAATAGAATTTTATGTATCTCAATGTTTCTCAAATTTATCTATGATTATATAAAATGTGAAACAATCTTATACATATCATTTACTAAGTTAAAATTTTAATTTAAAAAATATAGTTAAACAGATATATTTTTTTGCAAGATAGTCTATTTTGAATCTTTGTGAGGAGAATCCTTATCATTCATCTTCTCTTACTTTGGCATTCCAACAACTCCAACTCTTCAGAATTCGGCAACTCCGCACTTCCAATAGTTTCATAGCACGGATTTTGATAAACGATGTAATTTGGACGATAACAAGAGTCATTTATTATAATACCCCAATTTTGAATTTCCATATTTAATAATGTATTTGTTTATTTGATGAAAGGTGGGAGCCCAAACAATTAAAAGAGGTTAGGGAGGTTAGGGTTAGAGTTAGGGAATGTAATGCTTTGATCACCATTAATAATAAAATAAATCGTTGGTTGCTAGATGTAAAAAGACAAGAGTTATAGGGGGTTATGATTCCACAAGAGAGGGGGCTTAAGGGGATAAGTATTTATTTTATATTTTACTTAAGCATTTTAGTTTTAATGGAGAATCGCAGTTACATGAGCTTCTTGGGGGGAAGGCCATGTGGTTCTTGATTTCATGTAAATATATAAAAAACTCTTGTGGGCTATTGAGAGGTTCACTTTTCATTCACTATTTCTCATTCATTATTTCCCATTCATTCTTGATCTTGGCTAGGAAAATAAAAATGAATTGTTGGAAAGGAAACCATAGTTTGTTGGTTGTAGCAAACTCTGGTGTATTCCAGCAATGAATTCATGCTTGTATGCCTAAGATGCATTGACATGTACTAAATTTTATTAACAATTGTCAATCTTGAGAGTCTGAGCATGGAGATTCTTAATGAGATGCACCAGAGCCCTGGAACGAGGTGGATAGCCTGGGGAACCACATCACAGAGAAGAGGGTCCATTCTCTTGGGTTGTGCATGTTGGAAATAAGAGAGTTGGTGTAATTCAAATGATTGAGTGCTGAGAAACCTGTGAGAGGTTGAAAGCTCATTGGTTTGGGAAGTTGAGTGACACCTTGGAACCATCCTTGTAGATTCATATCCCTCGCTCAGGGTGACTTGTTGTTGAGACTTGGAAAAACAATGTCTATGGTTGGGTGGAATGTCCTCCGACTCCTTTATCCATTGAGTTGGTGATTGGTATTAATAAAGATAAGTTATCTTTGTTATGTATTTCTTTACTTGTATATTTATTTCCGTTGTATATTAATTATTATCTTTGAAACTTGTATTTATATTTTGCATGCTTGTTGGTTATTGATGTACATGACATATTCTTCATTTCTTTTATGTGTAGCATGAATCTTGATTATTTCATCTCACTATTTCATGCTTCTTTATTTAAAAAAAATTGGTATCAGAATTTCAAAATCAGTTTTGAAGTAGCGTGACCATCCTGTGGGTGGTTGGGTATATTAGAGATTGGTATCATAGATTTTGGTTCAACACCAGACTAGTATGGGCTAGAACTAGTGCGAATTTGACAAATTCTTTGTTGCACTTTTGTCTGTGATGAATTTGGGGGGAAAACAGAGAAGAACATAAGTCAAATTTCTAAATTTTAAGAAAATTTCAAATTTCAGTGCTTTAGAGTAGTCAAAGAAGTGAGTTATGGTGTCGATATGCAGTTGCAGAGTTGAATTAATCATTGGAATTTGAGTTCCTATGAGTTTCATGGTGACTATGTAGTTTTATGGACTCACGACCTAGATTAATTCGACCGTGAGGATCAATGATCAAGATTCATTTGCTGAGGATCAGAGTAAGTCATTCTCGAAGGGTCTTCGAGAAGGAAGTGTCGAAAATACTTCGGAGTCGGGTGTGATTTTGAGTCCGAAGGGAGGAGTCCGATGACACAAGCCTGAAATAACAAGAGTCTTAGATCAATCATATCCATTCTCAATCATAGAATTATCAGAAGGATGGATTCAGAAAGTATGAATTCAGACATAAGTTTGAGGTCTAAAGAAGATAAGCCCCATGGTAGAAGCCCAAAGGAATAAGAGTTGCGAGATCGATTGGGATCATTCTCAGTTGTTAGATCTCACATAAATGTTCTTTCAATTTTTTTTTTTTGGAAGATCTCACTAAGAAGAGTTCCAATGAAGTTAGTCTCACTGAGGTAACTAGTGTGCAATTTTGGATTGAGGTAACTAGTGTGCAATTTTGGACCCCGAGATGATCGTGGTCATTGATCAGCATGATTGTCGACCGTTCGATCTATTAGATGAGCATGTTTTCTTGGAAGAGTCGAGGGCTGAGGATAATGCCATGTAAGTTGCCATGTCAATGTGCCATATTAGAGGCCATGTCATTAAGAGTGAGAGAGTCATATAATTCCACATGGCAGTTGAGTGCATGGCTTCGGGAAGAATGGTTTCTGATATTCCTGAGAAGAAGGTTGTTGGAGGGTTCATTCAAGAGTGTTTCCAACGACCTAGTCCGATAGAGTGAACCCGATAGGCTATCAGAGCTTGCAGTTCGGAAGGGACAAAGAACATGGAAATTTGTGTTTTATGATGAAGGTTTCCCAATGATATGATTCCAATAGTGTTTCGTACTGTAGAGGTTCCGAAGAATATCAATGATCCAAATCTCTTCCAAATTGAGATCAACGATGCATATTTACACATAGGCCATAAATGGAGAAAATTGAATCATATTAGGATGAAACTTATGGGATTTTTCCACAGAGAGGATATCTACAAAATTGTCAGAGAGAGCCCTTGTCCATTTTTTTCTGGATTTGTTGGAAATTGCAAAATAATGATTTTTAAAGGTCTGGGTCCAGATCACTGGAAGAGGTCTATATTAAGCTAAAATTCATGGAGATAGTCTAAAAATAAAACATGAAAATAACCCACGAATGAACCAAATAAATCCTTGGGGGATTGGAATGGGGATGCTAAAATAGGTCAAAATCGAATATTTCAAACCACTTTTTGGGGATTTTTTAGATTTATTCAGAAATACCTGACCCCATATCACAAAACTAAAAACATTTATTTACTCAACATTTTTTACACTCATCAAGACAAACAACTTTGATTTAAAGAAATTTTTCCAGAACTGCACAGATTGAGAGATAGTCACTTTTTCTAAAAAATTGAGTCTGGAAAAAGGGGTGAAAAGGGGAAAATGGTCATTTCAAGATTTATGATTTTTTTGACTCGAGCATCAGATTAAAAATATGAGAGTTTTTATGAATTCATTTTCATTATTATTATCTATGACTCATACACAAATTTCTCTCGAGCTTGACATATTTTTTTCTAAAATTGACTGAAGTGGGCCTTTCAATAAAATGACCCCAGTGGAGAAAATGCACAAATGGGGTGAAATTGGCTTTTTCAGGAAGCCATAAATTCCAACTCAAAAATCGGATTGGGACATGATTATAGTTGTTGGAAATATGATTCAGAGGAGAATAACCTAGAATTGTTATAATTTGGAGAATTGTGACATAAATTTTCATAAAATGAGAAGAAAGAGGACCTATAACATTAATTGAAAAATTTCTATGATATGGATATTTCTACCAAAAAATGGTTTCTTGCACATTTTGCATAATTAGGGGGTATAAACATATCAATTCAAGATAATAATGCATATTCAAAAAATGGAGGATGGAGAGGGAGCCTTCAGTCATGACAAAGAAGCCAGAGGACAAAATGTCAGTGTTTGTAATGTAGAGAAAAAATGCAATGGGAACAAGGGTAGAGGGGAGAAAGAAACATTAATAGATATTGTAAGAAGCTTGAGAATAGAACTGCATAGTCACAAAGAAAATAATGAGATGTTGATGAGAGAATAAAATTAGATCAATTCTCAAGTGATGCAAATCCTAAATCATTTGTAGAGGCAAACAAGGAATGGATCAAACTCAATATGGAAGGAAGAAGGTAGATATCATGAAAGAATAGATAACTACAAAATATTTGGTTATTCAAGAAGTGATATAAAAAATCATAGACATCACTCACCTCCTTATTCAACAAGGAAATTTTATGCATATGAAGATTCCATAAGTAGCCCAGAAATGTCTGATGTTAGGAACCAAAGAAGAAGACATGAATTGGATAGTTTGCAAGGAGAGTTAAGGAAGCTTAAGAAACCATCATTTGATGGTGAAAGAGAAAGAGAATATTATTTCAAGACATTTTTTCTTGGAATCAAGAAGCATTTTCAATTGCACAATTAGTTTTCTAACCTAGAAGCCAAAATTGTGACCTACCATTTGCATGGAAAAACTACTATATGGTGGGATCAAATTAAACAAGTTCAGCACATAAATGAGAGAATAATAACTTGGAAGCAATTCAATAGGTACTTTCATAAGGATTAACTTTCATAGTACTTCTATGACAAGAAAATGTAGGAGTTATTTTAACTCGTGTTGGGAAGCATGACCATGACAGAGTATGAAAATAAATTTTTGGGACTGCTAAAGTATGTGGGGTTTATAAAGGATGAGAAGGTGAAAATGTAGAGGTTGTTGAGTGGACTTCCCTCATTTTATAAAGAGAAGATTCAATATGATGAGACGAGGAAATTCACTGAGACCATCATGAAGGATAAGTACCTGTATGAGCAAGGAAAGAGAAGAGAATCTCTACAGAAATCTTGGAATGATAAGAAGAAGGAGAAGTCTGATCAGAGAAGGAAAGGATTCAAACCTCTTTTCAACATAAATAAACGAAATAAAAATCAGCAAGACCATCCTGCTAAGGATGAATCCAAGAGAGAATACTCCTTGGGAAAAAGGGGAAGACCACCAATTCAATGTTGGGGATGTAAACAATATCACTTGTAAAATGATTTTCATCACTGAAAAGACAAAGTGAAGACCGCGTATAACATCCAAGAGGATACAATAGTAGAAGACACAAGAAGAATATATGCAACCTTAGAATATCAACAAGTAAATTACTATGATCGAGGTGGAAGGTAAGATCATTAATCAACCTTTTTCTATTTTAATTTATTCGAGAGAAATCCATTGTTACATTGATCCTAAAATAGTGAATATAGTATATTGGGAGAAAAGTAATGTTGAAAAAACAAGTTTGGTTCAGCTAGCCACTAGAACCAAAAGAAGGATCAATGAGATGGTCATAGGTTGTCCCATAAGTCTTAACAGAGTGAATACTAATGTTGATCTAGATATTATACCATTGTGATTTTATTATATTATAATTGGAATACATTGGTTCGACAAGAATCACATTGTCCTAGATTTTCATAACAAGACATTTACATGTCTTGATGAAGAAAGAAAACAAAGCACTATGAAAGGAATTCCAAGACCCATTTCTATAAGGGATATTTTAGCCTTACATTTGAAGAGTTGTTTCAGGAAATGATTTCAATTGTATCCAACCCATGTGGAGGAGCCAGAACAGACAAAAGGGCCAAGCCTTGAATATTTTTCAATACTACGAGAGTTTGAAGATGTAGTCCAAGAAACACCAGGGTTTCCACCAAAGAGGGAGATATAGTTCTCTATTGATTTAGTACTAGGAGATTCCCCAATATCAAAAACACATTATAGAATAAGTAAACTAAAATTAAAGGAATTAAAAATGCAGTTGGAAGAATTGTTGAAGAAATGATACATACGTCCAAGTGTTTCACCTTGGGGAGCACTGGTACTCTTTGTAAAAAAGAAGGATGGAACATTGAGACTGTGTATTGACTTTAGAGATATCAATAAAGCCACTGTAAAGAAAAAATACCCTCTAGCCAAAATTGATGACCTATTTGACAAACTAAGAGGGGAAAATATATTTTCAAAAATATACTTGAGATCAGTATACCAATGGGTAAGAATCAAGGAAGAAGAAATAAATAATATAGCCTTTAGAACCAGGTATGGGCATTATGAATTTGTAGTGGTGCAATTTGGGCTCACCAATGCACCATTTTTCTTTATGTTCTTAATGAATGTCATATTCATAAATTATCTTGATAAGTTTGTCATTGTATTCTTGGATGAAATACTTATCTATTCTAAGTCAAAGGAAGAGCATGAACATCACTTGATATTTGTATTGAAAGTGTTGAGGTAACATCAATTGTATGCCAATATTAGTAAGTTTTATTTTTACAAAGAATAGATCCATTACTTGGGACACTTTACTTTAGAACAAGGAATGGAAGTGGACCCAGAGAATATTGAATACATTAGAAGGTGGCCAACACCACAGAATTATTCAAAAGTCATATATTTTATGGGATTAGTTGGTTACTACAAAATATCTATAACATGGTTCTCTAAGATTACTCATCCCATCAAATCTTTGCGAAAAAAGGGAATTAAATTTGAATGGACAACTGAGTGTGAAGAGAAATGTAATTTGTTGAAATAATTACTTACTTGTGCACATATTTTAAAGATTGTTAACGCAAATAAAAGTTTTGTGGTATGTATAGATGCATGCAAGGAAGGACTTGGTGGAGTCATCACTCAAAATGGGCATGCCATTATTTATCAGTCCAGAAAGCTTAAATAACATGAGAGGAACTATGTCACACATGACTTGGAGCTTCTTGTCAATTTTCATGCATTGAATATGTGGAGGCATTATCTCATGGGAAAGAGATTTGAATTAAGAATAGAATATAGTGGTCTGAAATATCTTTTTGAACAACCAATCTTGAATGTCACGCAGACAAAATGGATGGAATTTTTAAGTAAATATGATTTTGACATCAAACATATCAAAATAAAAGAAAATAAATTTGTTGATGCACTTAGTAGAAGAATACATCTCATTCATGTTATATCCATTAGTATGCATCAGTCATATTTGAAGAGAATAATTTTAGATATTGTTGTTATAGATCAACATTACCTACAGGTAAAATAAATCTTACAACGAGAAAATGTAGAGCAAAAAATTAAATTATAAAATGAGATGAAGGAAGATGGATTACTTATGCATAAAAATAGAATTTATGTTCATAGTTCCAGAGAACTTGAGAATTTGGTATTAAACAAATTGCATAATGTTCTATATGTTGGACATCCCAGTTATCAGGAAATAATTGCAGTACTAAGAAGCCAATTCTTGTGTTGAGGAATGAAGAAAGATGTTCTTGATTTCCTTTCAATATGTATGGAATGTTAGAGAGTGAAGGTTTAGAATAAGCACCCAATGGGTTTTATACAACCATTACCAATTCTAGAGAAGAAATGGGAAGTGGTAACCATGTATTTTATAACTAAATTTCCAAGGACAACAAAACAACATGATTCAATAATGGTAGTGGTTGATAAATTGAAAAATTATTCTCATTGTGTTCCTGGAAAAACGTCTCATACAATAACTAATATTGCATAGATTAACACATGGGAGATTGCTAGGTTGCATGGGATACCTAAGGAGATTGTTTTAGACAAAGGTACAAAATTTATTTCAAATTTTTGGAGGGGAGTGTTTAAAGGATTTGGTACAAATTTGAACTTTATCACAACGTACCATCCACAGTCAGATGAGAAGACAGAGACAGTCAACCAAGTAACTGAAGACATGTTGAGAATGTATGTGATGGATAATCTATCTAAGTGGGAAGATTATTTTCACTTGGTTGACTTTTCCTATAATAATGAGTATCAATATTCATTGCAAATGAGCCCATTTAAAGCTTTGTATGGTAGGAAATGCAATACTCTAGTGAGTTGGGACAACCTAGTAGACATAGTGGTACTTGGGCCATAATTGTTCAAGTATATGGAAGACCAGAGGGTTATCATTCAGTAAAATTTAAAGGCAACTCAAGATAGACATAAAATTTATGCAGGTAAGAATAGGACAACTAGAGAATCTAAAGTGTGGGAGCATATTCTTTTGAAAGTGAATCCCAAGAAGAACTCATTAAAGTTGGGTAGTTGCACAAATATAGCATCCATATTTCATGGTCCATTTGAGATATTGGACATAATAGGGTGAGTTGCATACATGCTCGCATTGCCTTCTTCCACGAATGTGCATAATGTATTTCATGTATCTATGTTGAAAAAAATGTACATGATCCTAACCATGTTATTGATTGGAATTTGATTCGGGTGGAGCTAGAGGGAGCTTTCAAGTCCAACCAGTGCACATATTGGATAGAAAAGTCAAAATGATATGGAATCGAGTTATAGATATGGTAAAATTTTAGTGGATGTGCTATGGTCTTGAATATTCTACTTTGGAGGATGAAGATTCCATGCGGGTATAATACTCATGAATTTTTGAAGAATTTTAAAATTTTGATTTATGTTTTGTATATGCACCGAGGACAGTGCCAAAATAAGGGGGAGGGGAATGCAATACCCTGATTTTGACTCCCCGTTTTTAATAATTTATTTTTTTATTTGATGAAATTCCAGAGCACCCAAACAATTAAAAGAGGTGAGAGTGCCTATGAAATGTAATTTTTTGATCATCATTAATAATAAAATACATCGTTGGCTACTATAGGAACAAGGAAAATAGTTATAGGGGATATGATTCCATGAAAGAGGGGGATTAAGGGGATATGGTTTGGTGGAACATCCTTGTTATGTATCTAGTTGAAAATTGGTCTTAATAAAAATAACTTATCTTTGTTATGTGTTTTTCTACTTGTATATTTATTTCAGATGTGTATTAATTATTATCTTTGAAATTCATATTTATATTATGATTTTTCATTGGTTATTGTTTCACATGACATATTTTTCATTTATTTTATGTTATAGCATGAATATTGATTATTGCATGTGAGTCTTTCATTTTTCTTTATTAAAAAAAAAATGTTATTAGAATTTCCAAATCAATTTTGAAGTGCATTTTGAAATAGCGTGACCAGCCTATGAGTGGTTGGGTATGTTACATTTATGGAATTTTTCATAGATATATATATTGAGCACCTCCGCACTCTACACATTTATATCTCCTAACAACGAACACTAAAATGTACTGCAAAACCAAACCAAAATATTCTTAAAAAACCCATTATCGTTAATTTTGTATAAATTACTAAATAAACAAAAATCTTCCAAAAGTAACCACTACCATAAATTTTGTATAAATTATTGAAAAGACATGGTACTTCATAAAGAAAGCACATAAAGGATGAAACTAAAAGTCCATATTATATACACTTTTTTACAATAAAAAGTTGCAAGAATTTTCTATCATGTTCATACAAATAAGATAACGTAGTAGTAGTCACTTTACCCTAGAATCCATTTCGGAAGTTGGAGAATCCATTTCGGAAGTTGGAGTACACCTCAGTACAAGAGTCTTCATAGTGTCTTACATAATTTTTTTATCAATAACAAAATTATATGTTAATATTTTAAGATTGTATTAATAAAAATTATATTCATTTGTATACATATGGAAAAAAAGGTTTTGAATATTAATATTTATTTTACACACATAAAATAATTGCATACAACATTTTCTTTATTTTCTTCATATTTATTTAAAAAATTAACATGAAGGTTTTTTAACTTTTTAGATATCACACACACACATATAAATTGAAACACATTTTTATTCATATGTTTAACTTAAAATATATTGTTGATTTTAATATTTTACTTAGTTATTTTTCACGTTGTGCAGTGTCTTTTGCTATGATCATGTCTAATCACTCGGAACAAATATATCACTAACTCTCCATACTTATTTGAATTTATTTTAAGTAACAATGTTTATTATAAAATTTAAGTATACAAAGATAACAAGATATTTTTATGCATATGTTTAAGTTACTCTATTTTGAACCCTTGTGTGGATAATTTATATCACCCATACTCCCACACCTCTACAACTTCGCACTTCCAATAGTTTGACAACACAGATTTTGACAAGCCATGTAATTTGCACGATAATCGAGTCATTTGTGACACGTTGATTTGTTAAGATTCCACCACTAACTCTCCACACTTAGTTGAATTTATTTTAAGTAACAATATTTATTATAAAAAATAAGTATATAAAGTAAACAAAATGATTTTATGCATAAGTTTAATTTTAAAAATATTGTTAATTAATGGCCATAATTTTAATGTTAATACTTTACTTAGTCTTTTTTCACATTATGCATAGCCTCTTTCTATGACTATATCTATGCACTCCACACACATATATCCTACTGCATAAAGGAAGAAGAGAAAGGATGAAACTAAACAAGAGAAAGGATGAAACTAAACTTCTTGCAAGACCTGTCTATCTTATTCATACAAATAAGAGAACTTATAGTAATAGTTAGTTCACCCTGAAAGCCATTGCGAAAGTTGGAGTACACTTTAGTGCAAGAGTGTTGGATGAAAGTGTCATTTTCAATAATAGAATTATGTGTTAATATTTTAAGATTGTATTAATACAAATTATATTTATATGTATAAATATGAAATTTTTTCCTATTTAAAAATTAAATTAATATTAAAAAAATAATTTAAATATTAATATTTATTTTACACACATAAAATAGTTACATAAAACAAATTCTTTCTTTTGTTGATAATCAAAAAAAATTAATAGCGAAGTATTTTAACTTTTTAGATATCTCAATTCTTTTACATATATACATATGCGAGAGTGCACGAAGTTTATGGATGAAAAAAATTGCAATGGGGTGCGAAGGAATGTGTGCATGCAGGAATGTGTGTGTGTTCCTATAAATGCAGACACATTCTTAATCATATAGCCTTGGTACTCACTAAACCACAAAAAACACTTACCAACTTGGATTATTTATGAAATCATGCTCATTCATGGGAAACACATGTTGAGGAACGTGATCACGTTCCTGAAAGAAAATTGAGATGAAAATAACGCGTGCACACTCCTAAAGTGTGCACATGTTATTAGGAATAGGAACACATGCATGTTCTTGCTAACATGAAATATCTTTGCTTATTGAAGCTTGAGATGACCTAAAGATATTCATCCTCTACCTCAAACTCATCGTCAACTTCGTGTGTACCTGATCCTCCTTTTGCTTCCTTGAGTCCCTCTTCAGGTTCTTCATCCTATTTATATTGCTCATCTTCCTCAGGATTCTCCTCATCCCCTCCAATATTCTATTCAACCTATTTGAATTTAGTCCCTACTCCCTAAGGCTTAGCTTTTGTCTTTTCCCTTTGGGTTTCCCCAAACTAGTTCTTGGCTATGAAATTCTCCCAGGTGTAATTTTTCTTCCTGAGCTCGTCCAAGTCTAAAATTTTCACAAGAATGTGGTGATGTAAATGATGCTCCATATCTCCCATGTATAACTTACTTTGTTCCATGATCACCATCTTGTTCAATGGTTTGCATAAAAAATAAGGCAGGTTAAGCCTTTTCTCCTTGAAATGCAATAAAAGCCTTATGTGGTAGAGGAAAGTGAGGCTAAAATGGCCTTAACATGTAATATACTTATGTAGCACAATTAGTAGATTTTGATACCTCCTTTACAACATGAATCATTTTTTCCCCTTCAATCACTATGTCTTCATGTTGGTCAGCTTCAATAATGGAGCCCAACTTGATTTATCTATGTGCCTTCTTTTGAACCATCGCTCACCATCTTGAGTGAGATTTGTTGCATCTACAATATATTACTCTAATACCATGATCTCAAAATCTCCAATGATTGTATTTATTCCATAAAACCCTAATGTGAATTCCATGGTAACTGCCATGTTGTTCCCACCGTATTTTAGATATAAAGGTAGCCAACCTACCTTCCTTATTGTCCTCTTGAATTTTGGGTAAGATTCTAGTCACTCGAACTCATCTAGTTCAATCCTAAGTGTATCCTTCATATCTTCTCACAACTAGAATATGTAGGGTTATTTTGATGATATTCCGACCAGTCTACAGAAAGAGGAGGGTTAAGCAATGTCGATGAGGTCGAAATGAAATTTGATGGGAAATCATGATCATGATGATTTAATCTCCATGATACAATTAATCATTCATAGATGGTGATGATATGCATAGTAGGTATTGAAATGATGGTGATTTGTGCACCTGATGGTGGAGGGTTAGTAATCATTCCGCAGAAATTAATATAAAGGTGGTCACTTCAATGTATGTGTGGTGGTTCAGGGAGATAAATTCATGGTTGGTGCAATTTGATTCAAAGGTTTCCATAGTATGAAATGTTTCCAAATTTAAAAAAAAAAAGGTATTAATAACTTGCCCGAGCTTTCATTACATGGAATTTTCTTACCATTTGATTTAATTGGCCTTGTTTAACCATACCTTTCATATGCGTTATGCATTATTGGGAAGAAGATTGTTCCAGATTGGATGGTAGAGGCAAAATCGGTATCATGGATGCTTACTAGAAAATGTAGATCTATATATAATGCTAGTAAAAATTCATGGTGTACTTATGGTGACATACTATACTTGTGTTGGAATGTATGTCCTCTATCCCTCATCAACCACCATGAATGATATGGAAAATGTAGTAATGAGAATTATATTTAAGTAACTCTGGCCATGAATATGTTGTTGGATCAAGAAATGGAACAGGGACAAGAACAACAATAGGAATAGGAACTCTACTATAGAAATTTTGAAGAATGGATAATGCATGCTTTATTTGTTTGAACTGTTACCAAATCTTCATCCTTGCCCACTTCTATACATTCATTTCCATATGAATATTTATTTTGAAGTCGAACATGGAAGGAAATCGTTGGATTATCGACCATTAATGAATGTCATTAACTAATGCGATATTGGTCACCAATAATGTCAATGAGAATCAAGGTAATCCAATGCATCATTTCAAGTACGAATGGATTTGTTTAAGTTGAGTAGTTTACATGATATGGAATTTAGGTGGAATTGATGCATCCCCACTGGTACTAGGAAGATAATTTTTCATGAATGGATACAAATCCCAATGCATCTTCATAATCTTTGATCTCATTTCCTAGATAAGGAGTTCAAGTCGACGAGCCAAGATTGTTGGAACGAGGACCTTAATGAATCCCCCATCATCCAAGTTCATGAGAACCATAAAATGATTGAAAAATTTGGAAAAAATGAACCATTATAAGATAAAATTTTATTTGGGAACCCCACCAACCAAAAACCTGGTTTTCAAGTGAGGTTTTGGCCCAATTGTACTACAATTCATAGTTTTCACAACTTAGCATTATTTTTCTCTTTACTTTTTATTGTTAATTTTTTTTAATTTATATGTATTTTTTATTGAAAATGGAAGAACCAAGAAGAGGAAGGTTGTGGGGAAACCCCCTCACCTACCATCTAAAATTCATCTTGAATCACGATGTCCTTAAAAAAATCCTTCTTAGATTTGGGATTTTGATATAACTTAAGTATGTTCCCATTAAACAATAAGGAGACCTTCTCATCATATATAGTTTTAACCTTGACAGATCAATTATCAAATACAAATTAAATCTCATAAGGTCCAAGCCAACATGTGTTAAACTTCCCATTGAAGTCTTCGAATATGGAGTCAAATAAAAGAGCCGAGTCATCGACCTTGAACAGTTTCTTCATTATAAATCTATCATGCCATTTTTCCCATTGATATTGGATGAGATTGGTGTGTTGGAAAGATTCTTGATGTATTTCATCCAACTTATTGAGTTGAAAAAATATTTCCTTCTATTCATGTTTCAATTCCATCCCTAATTATGCTACCATTCATAATGTTTTGATATGAGATTCTATGGGAATAAGAACCTTATTACCATATACTATATCATATGGGGAAAAGCTAATAGTACTTATCCATGTTGTCCTATAGGCCCATAAGGCTTCGGGAAGTATGTCTTCCCAATCCTTCTTGTGTAGTTGGATTGTCTTTGTTAGAATTCCTTCCAAAACATTATTTGTTGATTCCACTTGGCCATTGGCTTGTGGGTGATATGGGAAATATTTATTGTGCTTGATGAGATACTTTTGAGTAATTGCCTATACCAAATTATATGTGAACTAAGTCCCCTAGTTAATAACAATTTCTCTAGGTACCCCAAAGTGAGTAATAATATCTTCAAACATGAAATCCACTACTTATCTTTTTGTAGCTCTAAACAAAGCATTTTCTTCCACCCATTTCATGACATAATTGATGCATACTAAATGTACTTCCTACCCTTGGATGGGGTTTTTATTGGTACTACGAAATCTAGGGCCCATATTTCAAAGGTACATGTAAGGACTTGCAGTTGAAGCGACATATCATCTTCTTGAATTGGGTTTCCCATCCTTTGGGAACCTTCACATCCATGAACATACTTATTGACATATCTAAAGAGAGTAGGTCAGAAGTATCCTGAATGGAGGATATTGTAGGCTATCCTTATATTTGCAAAGTTTTCCCTGCAAGGTTCATTATGGAATGCTTTGATGATGTTGAACATCTCATCCCCTTTCACACATCTACGAATAATCATGTTAGGAATAATGTAAAAGAGATCCCCTTTAATCTAGGAGTATGGAGAAATCATTTTAACAACCCTTCTCCTTTCCTGGGGAGAGAACCGAGGTGTTAATTTTCCTTTAGTAAGATAATTGGCTATTTTTGAGAACCATGGCTAGTTAGTAGATATAGAAAATAAATTTTCATCTAGAAAATTGTCATCAACAAGAATATTTTCACCTTTATTATCATCTCTAGAGAGGAAGACTACTACATGTTTTTCCTTTCCTTGCTAGTCCACAATGATAATGTCAAATTCTTGCAGAAGCAACAACCATCTAATTATCTTTCCATTCATAATGGATTTGTTCATCAATTTCTTCATGGAAGAGTGGTCAATATGAAAAATACTTCATACCCTATGGTGTAGTTCCTAAATTTATTTATTGCATAAACCATTGAAAATAACTCTTTGTCAGTTACAGTGTAATTTAATTTAGCTAGATAGAAATTCTTAATTATGAAATAAATAACATAAGTTAAGATATTTTTCTTTTTACCTAGTACATTTCTCATTCCTTAATGCAATATTTCTCTCCCTATATATTTTTAGAATTTTTTCAAGGTTTCAAATCTTCTTCAAAAGTGTAACCTACCACATTAAATTCATCCATATATATTTCCATACAATCATGTAATATATCAGAAAAAATACCAAGTATCTGTAACAACCCCGTAATTACATCATAAACAATTGATAACAGTAAGAGATTGTTTTTCTTTAAAACATTAAAAAAATGTCATTAGAACAAGTTAAACATGATATTAACATACTTCAGTCATACAAAGTCTAATTCATTCATCTCATTGCACAACTAGATTTATATGCAAATTCAATGTATTAACGATTTTCCATATCACATAATTATCACATACAACAAGAGTAAAAAATCACGATTATTCAAGATCAACCACAACCTGTTTCATCACACAACATCATTCCTTCTAACAGAATAAATCATCATACAAGGAAATCAAGAATATATACCCATCCAATCTACCTGAAAGGTTAGGACCTCCAAGACACATAATCAATTCTCAACTCCAGGATTCATCCAATTGATTTTGACCACTTAAGGTCTCAGGACTGGTGATTGTTCTGAGAAACAAGGAAGTATATAATTCCCATATTTTTAGTCCAATGCAAATATCAATTATATTTACCAACATACTTAGCTATATTTTCTTCAACACAGAAAAATCTAGTCACATGATCACCATTTCATAATGCCCAATGCGTATTATTACAATAATTCATCATCTTATTCAATTTAAGGATCATAATGATTCCATTAATATCTGGACAAAAACTTACAGTAAAAACCAGAGACCATTAATAAGCACTCTATCATTATGACAGTTTTGACCTTATTTAGGATTACTGGAATGAGGGTGACAACCCTACATGGTACAACCAAGTAGATAGATTTTTTATCCACCTAACAATTTAGAGTAAAGGAGGAGGAGAGAAAATATCTACAATGCATAGAAGAAATCATAAGCTTACTATGTACCTTGTAAACTAACTGCTAAAGTGATGGATAAAATTCTAAAACGAGTGAAGGTTTGTTCTGAGAACGAATTAATGAGTTATGTAAGAAACCTGAAGTCTCTCTCCTGGGGGTCACAGTGTAACCCTTCCAGATCCAACTCCAAAAGTACATAGATAGGCTCCTTGAATGCCTAGGTTCAGGAGAAGCAACACTCATTGTGCACAAAGACCTCTCTCAAGTCGGGCATAGGTCTTAAAAAAATCGAAAGGGAGAATCTTGGGAGGGATGAAGTGATATTACACAGGGGAGGTGCAAGAATGCACTCAAAAATTAGAATCCAAAGATTAGGAGAAGAAGTGTGTGCAGGGTTCAAGAGAGGAAATCAAATGAGTGGAATCCCTTCGAAGGAGGTAGCAGTTGGGATCTGACCATGAGGGGTGAAAATCCCCATAACCATCCGATCAGATAGGATATGTGCACTTGATAAACCCTAAGGCCTTCAGGCTTCATTACTTCGATGAGATTTAGTTGGTTGTTTTAAGTGAGCTCCGAAGCTCGAAGTCGGGGAGTGAATCTACACTGTAGATCAACGAGCGAATGTGAGCTGTTGGATCCTTAAGGGGTTCAACAATTAAGTAAGTTTGAGTTGTAACTGAATAAGGATAAGAAAATCCTAAAGCTCTGAAGTCCCAGAGTGAAGGATAGTCGTAGGTCTAGAGATCAATCAAGGACTGTTAGATTTGCAAACATTCTATTTTTGGAGGTTCAGTGATTTGGCACTCCAGCAAAACTGATTCGAGATGTTTAAAAGTTAACAAACTCCCAGAGTCCCAAAGTCTGGAGTAAATCCTTACCATTGAATGTTGTGTACACGTGTTTGTAGATTCCGAGTGTTCGAAATTTGACCAATCGAGAGGTGGTGTGTGAAATTTTATTTAGTGAGAAAAGTATCAAACTCCTGGAGCTTGAATGCAATCCTGACTGTTGTCGATGGTTAATCATGGAATATCAGATTTGTGGGTTTGACCTTTGCTAGTTCATAGGTATTGAAAGTTGTAGGTGTAAAAAATTCCAAATCCGAGAGCCCTGGAGTTCTACCAGTCATAGATCGGAACAAGGTATGGGAACCATTGATCGCTGATTTATTCAGGATTTGGTACTTCTATGAAACAGATTCATTGTCACAAAAAGGTGAGAAAATCCCAGATTTGCAAACTCCAGAGTGGACAATAGACATTGATCAACAAGGATTTTGAGCTGTTGGATCTCCGAGTCGTTCGAAGGTTCGATAATCCAGGTGGAATAGTATCAAGTTGTGGAAGCAAAGGAATTCCCGAAGTCCAGAGTTCTGAAGTGGATCTCCACCGTAGACTCCCACTAAGGATAATCTTCATTATCCATTATATTTAAATCGTAAAATTTACTAAGGAATACATAAGAGTAGGGCTAACCTACAACTGTTGCTCAACTCAGATTATGACCGAATTTGATCGGTAATCACTTCGGGTGGAAAGGAGTGTTAAGGTTGACAAACCTCTAGAGCCCGAGAGTCCCAAAACTCCGAATAACTACCTTTGGCTAGTGCTAGTTTCTATCCCAAGGTCACATGCATGACTTTTTTAAGGAAAAGGGCTTATGCACTACAGTTTAAAAGTCAACTCCCGAGATTTTAACAGGCCTCCCACGGTCCCAAAAAGTTTGGATTTAACTTCAATTTAACACAGGAATTCATGTTCCAAGTAACTCGTGTTCAAACACGAATTCAACAGAGAAAAATACAATATATTTAATTTAGGGCTTCAAATGAATATTATCAAGAGACTCATGATATAGTCGAAACTACATCCTTGTTTGACCAATGAACAAGGCGTTGTTAATTTCCTATCATAACCATAGCTAAAAAATCTACTCACACATACTTCAATTATGGATGAAAATAAAGACTTTAAGCATAGACTATATACGATAAAATTCACATTTTACAATGAGGGTTAGGTCGCTCGATTAGAGTACGAAAAACGTCCAAAATTATAGAGAGGATTAAAATATAACCACTGTAACTATTAATTGTTGGGAGAAAAACATAACACTTGGCATTCATACCTTCAAATGATTCTACAATGACTCAATCAATCTATTATACTAATACACTTGGAATATAAATGAATTCAGAATATAAAAATATCAGAACCGATGAATTTTGTGTAATGAACATGGCCTTCAAGTCTTGTGCTCTTTCCATTCCTTTGCATGCTAATCATATATACTTTACTGGTACCTCCTAACCAACGCTAGGGGTACTCTTATTCCCCATTATTCCCCCGAGCCGCAAAGGGTCCAAGCACCAAAAACCAGAACACAATAGCTTCCAAGATTGCCTCAAAAGGAGGAGCTTCCACTCTTTTCACAAGCCTAGAGTCCCAACTCTCACAATTAAAACACAGTCAATCAAAAAATTGGAAGCATAATAGTGTTCCCCAAAATCTTGATCCCCTTCCCTTCTAAATCATTCGTTTTATAGAAATATTCCTCACAGACATTTATCCTCATGCATAATTCATCAATTTTTAATAATTCAGTTAAAGGATTATCCACCCACTACATGTGTCACACTCTCCCCAAGTTGCATAATCAATTTCTCTTTTATTTTTATTTAAAATCCATTTTTCCTCATATTTCCCAATGTGTTCCTATTTTTCCTCTTAGTTGTCTCTTAGTTCCCCAATCCATTAATTAATGGGTGTATGCTAACTAGATTTTAGTTAGGGTTGGATTAGGAGTCTTGGTCTATTTAGACTAGGGTTGGTTGACTCAATATTTTATATCTATGCACAACCCATTCTCTCAAGTTGTTATTTATTTCTAAATAAAGATTCATTTTTAATAATTTTATGCACACATGTGCATTTTATCAGTTCTTTAGGTTTCTACTTACTATTTCCTAACATCTTATTTACTTCAAATCTTTAACTCATGTCACAATTCATTTAGTCCTTTATTTAATTTTAGACTTCGACTTAGCCTTAGACTCAGGCTTAGACTTATGGTAGGTTTTAATAATTGATAATATATTGTTTAATTAATTATTTTAATCCAACAAGGTCTAATGATTCCAATGTTTTCTAGGCCACTTAAGCTTATTGACTCAGGTTTCAATTGTGCGATGTGCCCTTCAAGATGCATCTTTGTGCTTTAAGGGTCCCACTCGTGTTGATTTGTTTTGGAAGTTTGTCTAACCCCTTGGAGTAAAAAATCGATTTGGTCGACCTTGTGAGAGACAAAGGGCTTATAAGGAATACATACTCCACCTTATTGTGCACACCTTAGAAATATTCATGAGCGACTTTCTGAGTCATCCCTCATGACATCATGGACCATCCAAACTAGGTAATCATTAACCTATAGTTTTGGAAATAGTGTGAGTGCTAGTAGGTCATGAAAGGGACATTGCCACACCTCTCCCTCAATATATGGATTCTATGCAAGGCCCATTTTTTCCTTATGTGGGTCGGATTAGCAGGCATCGTCAAGGCTGCATCCACTAAAAAAAACCATATCAAAAATCTGTATACATAAATCATACTCAAATCCATAATACATCATATGTGCAAATTAATGAATTACTCAAAAAATTACAATCCACTCCCTGACTCAACCTGGAGTCCAAGGAAGCCCTTTGATGCCATCGACATCCATAACCTGTCATGTTTCTTTCACACTCAAGACAACTTGTCAAGATCATCTGTCAACATATATATACATCAACATAATCAATCATGCATAACACCTCAACATCATCATATATAAACCATATTCTGAATGAAATCGTAGTGTACCATAATCAGATGACTTGCAAGCAAGTGTACTCAAAGAATAAGTCAATAGTGGCGTGCTCAATAGAGAGGGATGTTACAGTATCACTCACAGAAATGTGGTTGGTGCATTGCATAAACCAAAGGGAAGTACCTTGTAGGCATATGTCCCCCATGGACATGTAAATATTTTATTGTCTTGGTCTTATGGAGCAATGTGGATCTAATTTTTTCTGTTGAACCCATTCAACAAAGAAACTAATTACTTTCCAGCCAATGTGTCCAGAACTTGGTCAATAAAAGGTAGTTGGAAATGGTGTTTTAGGGTGGCCTTGTTCAACTCCCTATATTCTATGGATACCTTCCTTTTGTAGTTATTTTTAGGAACGATCACTAATGTTGACACCCACGTACTGTTTGAGATGGGATAAATGAAACTAACATTCAAAAGTTTCTTCAGTTCAAATTTTACTATGTCCCTCAAGGTTGGATTCATTCTTCTCTATGGTTGTCTAGCAGGGGTGGAATCTTTCTAAATATAGATGTGGTGGATGCATGTGTCTAGGTGATTTCCTTTCATATTGGTGTATTCCAATGAAAACGTATCTGGAAATTTTCTTAAGACTTGGATTAATTTCCCTTCTTGTGTGATGTCTAAGGAAAAAATTATGTTTAATGTTTTCTTGGGAAAAATTTCAATAGTCTTATAATCAAGTTCAGAAATTGAGTGTACGGGAAATTCTAATAAAAGGGTGGAGGATAGTTCCTCTTGAGTGCAAATTCTCTTGAAAAAGAAATCAAGAATACAATAAATATAAGTTTGAATGTGAGATGATGGCTGCCCCCTAAAATACTGTGGGAAATCTAGATCAGTCATGCAATGATTAATCAGAATCTCGTCAATATTTTCCTTAAGGCTCATGGCTTATGCAATAGTAATAATAGGTTGAACAAATTCATCATTGTTGTCCTTGTTAAGCCATTTTGTGCATTCAAGTTTAGTTGTTGGTCTAGAAATATGGTATACGATGATTTGTTTGGTCATAGTTCCATGTGTAATTGTCATATTTTCGGATGTACAACCAATGAAAGCATCATTTGTGTCTAGCCACAGTCTGTCAAGGATTAAAGGGTTCCCACCTAGATTTGTTTTGGGTTGTATGAAATATAAATATGTTGGGTCTCCCATGATTCCAACGAGACAAGCACATCCTCTAAAATATCCTCTCGCTTGAGCTTGGATCGATCACAATGGGTGTAGGGAGGAGCTTATAAAGTCTTAGTTGATTTAATTTTTCTAATGCCATTACATTTATAGATGCACCCAAGTTGATTAGGATGTATGTAATGGGATTTTTATTAATAAATACTATGATCGCATGATCCCTAGTGTCCACATATTTTTTTGCAATGATTCGAGTGAATATGAGACTTGACAATTTCCCTATGACTTCGATGGTTGGAGGGTGATTTTTCCATCTTCCTGGATTCGTAATGCATAAGTATCTAACTAGTTTAGTTTAAATGAGGATGTCCTTTATTACTTGTAGCAGATGTATCTTAATAAATATATTCTTCATTTATGACATCAAATTGAACTCAAATGGTATTATTGTCCTTTCTAGTGCTAACCTTTATGGAAAACGAGGTTGATCGGAATGTAGTACTTTTTCCCTATGAGAATTGGTTTATGATGTGTTCTAAACTTGAGACTGACTCTAAGATTTATATGGTAATGGAGTTGGGGTCTAAGTAATTTCATATTGGATGGGAGTTTCTTATTCTTTGTTCCCTTGGACAATTACTGATGGTTTTGGGTTAAGAAATTTTCCAGACCTCAGGTGAATTTCCTCTAGTGATACACGTCAGTTAGCATATGTGGGAAAGGTTTGAAGATCAGTTCCATACATGGCCTAAAAATGGATTATTTGTGTTAGGATTCTGGATATGTTGGACAAGGATGTGGGTTGGTCTTCAAGGGTATTGAGCAGTTGGTAATGAAATGTTGTGTGGCTAATTAAATTATTGTTTAGGAGTTTGTGAGGGGTGAGTATATGGTGGTGGTGCAGGATAGGGAAAAGTAGTTGTGCCATCATAATGTGGGATATGCCAGCCTTTCTACCAATTATGGTGTGAATTGGGTTGAGGTGGCTTATGTTTCCATTTCATAGGAATATTCCACATCTGATTATGAGAATAAGGAAATTGAAATGTGTAATTTTGAGACATACCTGAAGGTATTATCCATTATTTTTGTGGTTCCATCACATACAATGGAGTTGAGGATCCTTTCTCTCCATGGTATATTTCTTTAGTTTTGTGTAATAAATGATGGTATTTGGTGGCATGGTACAATGTTGTACAGTGGGAATTACCTGCAAGGGTGTTTTTCTCGACAATTCGGGAGAAATATGGATAGAGATTTTTCCGGCGATTCCTTGTTTTTATCCTGTAAAAAATCCAATTGTGAGATTAAAGAGATGAGAATATTAGTTTCAAAATTTTCAAACATGTTATCAATTTTATCCTTTGTGACCCCTTCTCCTACAATAGATTTTGTGAATCTGGAAGTGGAACCTCTGGAGCTCCTACTAGTATTGGAGTTTCATCTCTAATATCGTTTGCATATATCACAAAATTCATCATATGGTAGCTGAGAAATGTCACATGATCTCATTAGATTCATAAATTCTAAGAATTCATCCCGTATGCCTCTTAGCATAATCATCATCATTGTTTGTTTTCCTAGTTGCCTTTGTTTTAATCTTTGAAGGTTATATTGGAATCTCTCCACATAATCTTTCAAACTCTTGTCTTATTGAATCTATGTCATTTTGAATATTTCATCTCTAAGTTATTTTCCCTTTCAGTATTCTTTGTATTTCTTCATCTCTTCCCAATTTTGAATGTTATCCCCAATAATTCCCATAAACCATTCAGGGTGGAAGGAAACAATTTAAACTTTTGGGTAGTACCATAGTATTCATAACTCCTACAAAGCACATCAAACTCAAGTAACAATGCATCAAGATATTCGTTGGCCAAACCATGAAAATTCGGTAAGGCAGATGGGGGGATGTTCTTAATTTTTTTTTTTTCCACTAGGATCTCTAATAGGAAATTCAAAGGTGATTGTATCCTCATGGTTATTACATTTTACTTCTTCTTCTTCCATATTGGGCCACCAAAGAGGTATTTCTTATGCTACAAATGAATCATAGGTTGTTTCCACTACTTCTAGGTATTGGATCAGTTTGGTTTGAAATTTGATGTCAATATGCCCTTGTATAGTAGGAGTGAGCATTGAATCTAGTATTGGGATCTCTTCCTCGAATGGTTCAAGTAAAGAAACCTTCTTAGGTCCCTTAGCTATTTTTATTGAAGTTCCTCCTATAGCCTTTCCTACCTATGGGTTAATAGAATGGGTGGTACTTGCAGCACCACTAGATGGGGAAACAAGGTTGGGTTTCTTTGAGTATTTATGCCCTTATCTCCCTCAGGCTTATTCATAAATTCTTTATCATTATATGAATAAAAACTACTAAAATTTCCAACATGAAAATGGCCCGTGGAGACTCACCAGAGTATTTGGTTTAGGATTTCACCTCCCATCTTACTTCTTCCACCTTTCGAGTAAAAAAATTGATCCTACAAAAAAGAACTTAAAAGAAAACAATTGCACACTCTCTTGAGATTACCTCCTTTAGTGCTTCACCAACAATGGTGCCAAAATTTTAGGAGAATTATATAATAATAATTGTGTACATTAATTATCAAATCCAGTTTTGTAAGATTATGACGTGCCAGGAAAAATATATGCAGAACAATATCATAGACATCATTTCACTAAGCTATGCAATAAATTCAATCTAATTGCTCATCTGGTAATGGACATTCTCAGGTTGAATTGCAGGTTGGATATAGGTTTCTATATCCAACATTACTCTATTGGATCCACTCTATTATCTAGATTGACAACCATTAAATTTAAACAAAATTGACACAATAAAAAACATTAATGAATGGAATCAAGATAATTCTCACAAGTAGTTGTTGATCAAGAAATAATGGCAATCGCTTGGTTGCATCAATATGCAGCTATCGAAAATTCTTGTTCAGAGAATAACCAAATAGATCGCCAATATATCAATATTGAAGATTCATGTTTGAAGCATTAGCTAAACTACAAAATAATTGAAATTGCAACATGAATTGATTCATCTCACTACAAAATTATGATCAGTTTATCTGCAGGAATTGAGATTTGACAAATTAATACAAATGATGAACTCTAACTAATTATAATGTAACAAATAAATGAACAAACACACTAGGTGATACTCTTGAGGTGAAGGGAGGGTTTCCTTCTCGCAAAAGTATTCCCTTTAACACTTAAAAAATAAACAAATCAATAATTAATGGAACATCAAACAGTCTTTATATTAAAAAGGGATCAGAATACATGGGTAATCAAAAGAGTGTGGTCTTCCTCTTTTACGCTATTTCAGTCTATCAACTCCTAACATATATATCATATCATCAGGCATGCTTGACTCTAGTATTTATGTAATGAAATTCAATTAAGGACTAACAACCTTGAACTTCCAAATCCTATACAATCCACTAAACATAGTCGAGATATTACATTTTTGGCTTCAAACAAACTAATTGAACCAACAAAATCTCCTATAAGTTAATTCATTACGATTTCATGACCGAAGGCATGAAATTTTAACCATCTTGTATGCACTAGAGGAATAGAGTAGATATTTGACCAACAAAGCGCTTCTACAGTTGGAGTGTTGGCCAATTTGGATGGTTAATATCCATGTGTACTCGATTTTCTCCAGAACCCATATGTGTGAATCGGTTGGCATGGGTGGCGAATATATCAACCATCGAGACGACTATGGTACTTGTTCAATAGACTACAAGAATGTTCGAGTAATGTCATTATCTCAAATAGTTAACATATTTCATTCATTAAACAAGGAGAAATGAAATACTTAGGCTTGAATGATGACCTTTGAACCAAGAATGCATTTTGGAGACAAAATGGTGAAATATATATCATTATAGGGTAAAAAGGTGGAAAATGGTTAGGTAAATGGCGAAATAAGATCTTGTAAATTGTACCAAAACACAAAAAAACCAAGACCCTACATTGAGCATGAGTGAACATGACCATGGTTGACTATGGTCATTGTTCATTAACTATGATTGAGCATGGATGACTATGGTTGACCATGGTTAAATATGTTTGACCATGGGTGAAAATAAACATGTTTCACATTGACCATGGTTGAACAAGGTTAACCATGTGGTTGAATATGGTTGATAATGTTTGTGGATGACTATGGTTGACC
This sequence comes from Picea sitchensis, assembly GCA_010110895.2. Classification (NCBI taxonomy): domain Eukaryota; kingdom Viridiplantae; phylum Streptophyta; class Pinopsida; order Pinales; family Pinaceae; genus Picea; species Picea sitchensis. The sequence continues at coordinate 149,852 of SNQJ01S0002671.1, forward strand.
AAGAGCATGGTTGAATATGGTTAGTCATGGTTGTCTATGGTAGACGATGGTCAACCATGTTGACCATGGTTGACTATCGTTAGACATGATTGAATGTGGATGACCAGTGATGACCATGACTATGGTCGTCGACAATGTTGGTTGAATATGGTAAACCATGACCATGAACATGGATAGATATGTTTCACCATGGTTAACTATGGTTGACTAGGACCATGGTTGAACATGACCATGTCCATGGTTTACCATGACCATGACCATTGTTAACCTTGACAATGGTTGAATATGAATGACCATGGTCATCCTTGACCCTTGTTCAACCTTAGTTGACCATGTCAAGATACTTATGATTGAGCATGTTGATTATGTATAACCATGATTTACCATGGTAATATCACATTGTTATGTTCATCATTCTTGACTTCTATCAAATTGTTTCATTATCAATTGTTAACCATGACCATGGTTGTCTATGTTTGACCATGGTTGACTAAGGTTAATGAATACCATGGTTGAACATGACCATGAGCATGATGAATGTTGACCATGAACATGGTTAAATATGATGTACCATAGTTGACCTTGACTATGGTTGACCTTTCCCATGGTTGACCATGATCATAAAAAAGACCATGTTTGACTATTATTGACCTTAGTTCACCATGAGCATGGTTTAATATCGTTCACCATGATTGTGAGCATGGTTGACCATGGTTGAATATGGTTGAGAATGGATGAACATGACCATGGTTTACTATGGTTATCATTGACTAACTATGGTTAACTATGATCATGGGCATGGTTAGCCATCGATGACTATGGTTGACCATGGTTAAATATGGTTCACCATGGGTGAACATGAACACGATTGACTATGGTTGACATTGAACATGGTTGAATAAGGTTGACCATGCCGTTTCCAATGTATATGGGTGACTATGGTTGACCATGGTTGTCTATGGTAGACTATGGTCAACCATGTTAACAATGGTTAACCAGGGATTACCATGACTGTTGTACACAACCTTGGTTGATGATGTTAGACCATGACCATCACCTTCACCAACTATGTTTGACCATGGTTGACCATGGTTGTCTATGGTATACAATTTTCAGCCATGTTGATCATGGTTGACTAGGGATGACCATGACTATGGTTGTCCACAACCTTGGCTGACTATGGTAGACCATGGCAGTGACCTTCGCTAACTATATTTGACCATGGTTAAACTTGACCATGGTTGTGTTAGGATATTTAGACACTTAGGAGTTAGTTAAGATCTACTTGGTCTAATATGTCGTTAGGTAAAAGTGTGTTTCTTTGGTAACCATTAGTATGCATTTGTGGTTAGAAATCCGGCGGTCCGCGATATGTTCGACATGAAATTGATCGACCCCGGTTCATACTCCCTCGATCTTAACGACCATTGATCCGTGGCTTAGCACCCGATTAGTTACATGATCTCTATTTAAAGGCATGGAGGGTCAATTGTCGATGATCGATTATGAGAAGCCCTCTTGTAAAATCTCTACGTAATCTTTTCTTTGCATTAATAAAGCGCTCCAAAATGGCGTTGAACGTGGATGTTCCCGTGAGGTGCCTGCGATGAAAACATCGGTGTGATCTTTGTCGGTTATGTGAAATTGATTCGCGAGGTGTTAGTCCTCTGTTGGAATACACGTGTTGTCGAATTGGTATGTCGAGCTTGTTTGAAGACGCTCACGTTGTAGATTGAGATTGTGAAGCTGGTTGCCTCATCTCCATTTTCTGGCATTTCTGTACATTTCTGGGCTGGAAGGACTGTTCCATTGCGTCCGGAGCACTTTTTCATTCGGGAACACTTTTCGTTTCACCCTAAAAGGTTTCCGTTCTTAAGATCATTTGTTACGGTCGAGGAATCGGGTATAAAGTTTGAATACGCATTTTAAATTTTTGCAAAGTTTGATTTTATTTCAGTTTTTTTATATATTCCGGGCTGCTTACTCTTTTTGATTTGCGTATGCTCTTTGCCCAGCGCCTTGTGGTGATCTCGGCAAATCGAAACAGATAGGAAAAGGTGCATCTTTCGAGGAAGCTAACCGAGGGATCGCCCTTGTTGTCATCGAAGCGAAATTTTTTTCTTGTAAGAGTTTTAGACGCTCTCCAAGGCGTCTTCCACAACAACAACAACAACAACAACAGCAACAACAACAACAACAACAACAACAACAACAGCAACAACAACAACAACAACAACAACAACAACAACACCCCAGTCCTCCTTGAACATTACAATATGTTTTGCTGGATAGTTGGTTAAAACTTGCCTTATTAAGTAGGGTCTTGAGTTCAAGTCTCTCTTTTGTTACTTTTGAAAAAGTTCATGATAAAATTAATAAAGTGCATTTCACTTCAAGTATAAAAGTGAATCACTATAAGTAGCTTTATGTTTTAGAGTTATTTTGCATGCAATTTTTTACGTTATAAAGGTAACCTCATTGTAAGTGATCCCCACTTCTCTTTATAAAAGTGGGTCACTTCATAAAGTAACACACCATCACGTGGTTATTTGGTTACCGTTTATGCCTTTTGAGGGCATAACTCTCGCCAGTCCGTTTGGTACCGTTTTTAAAACGCACAACTTACCGAGATCTTTCCATCAGATCATTAGTTTGGGTTTTAAATCTGCATTATCTACATATTTAATATGGCTTCTACAGAATCTTGTCATGCTTACCAGTGACAACTACTTCCAGCGGAGATCCATATGGAAGATTTATTAAGTAAAGGACTGTACCAGATTACCATGAAGACAGAGAAGCCCCCACTGATGATGATAAGAAAGCCAAATGGAATAATAGGAATGGCGAAACACGTGGACTAATTGGAATGTCCATCTCTCTCGATCTAAGGTACCATCTCCAAAGGAGTTGATGACCCAGAAGAAGCTTGGGACAAGATTGAATCGTGTTTAGTAAACTCAATATTATTCGAGCACAGCAGGTAGAAAATCAAATCTTGAGCTTGAATCAAGTGATTTTCTTGCCTTGGAGACTATCTATCTAAGTTTAAAACACTCTGAGACTTTTTATGTATAGAATGCAACATAAAATGAAGGAACCACGTTGCATATTCTTATTCTTTCTAAGCTTCTGGGTAGTGCATATTCTGTGTTTGTATCTACCTTTTTATGCCATGAAAGAGGCTGTAGGGGAAGTTTATGTAGAACCCACTCTTGAGTCCTTTTGTACTTCTTTGATTAAGAGGAAGATAAGCTTCTACAACCAGATTGATCAAAACTGGAGATACCTCAAACAAAGCCTTAGTTGCCAATGAAGATAAACTAGAAACCTCCCAAACAAAATCCTACGCTACAACAACAAACAACCTAGGGTCCCAAACCATTTCGGATAGCTTCGACTCCTAATGGTGACAAAGGATCCAAATATAAAAGAATGCTAACAAACATTGCAACTTTTGTAATAAAGATGGTCATGATGAGTCCGGATGTTTCAAGAAGATGGCGACTAGCAAGCGTGATGAAGAAGCACAACATCCCGGTATTATTGATTCCTCTTCTTCTTCTCATGGACATGCACTTTTACCTACGGTTTCCTTCAATACACCTTCTACTACCTCTTCTTCTTCTGATGAGTGGCTATTGATTGAGGGCATCTTATCATATGGCTAAGGATAAAGCCATATTTTCTGGTCTAAATGAATGTAACATGACAAATATTTGTTGGTGATGAATCTCTTAGTGTTGGGATCTGGAACAATTCGGTACAAAATGGTCATTTCAATGATGTATTATGTGTTCCAGATCTTTCTTATGCAACCTTCTATGTTATATCAAATCACTCATTGAATTGAAGGTAAAAGCCCAGGTCGAGTTCTTCCTCTCCACGAGTTGTAATCAAGGATCTAAAGATCCTAAACATGTTCTTACAGGCTAGATAAGCTGATGATATTACCAGGTTACAAGTTTGACAACTTTGGGTCATCGACTTTTTCATGTGGTTTGTTGCTCATAAAGCGATGACTTAGACAGAAACTTTGGCATGTGGTTTGGTCATCAGCTTCTCATCATTACTAACAACTATGTAATCAGATGGTGTTGGTCTTCCTCTTGTTTCATCTGCGAGGAGATGGTGTGTGTGCCGGTTGTGTTCTCGACGAACATCATCGGGCGATTTCCCGATAAGCGATGCCTCTTAGCGCCTCGGAATCGCTAGGCTTGTTCCGCGATTTGTGTGGTCCCTCTTTCTTCTCCTTCTTTTTATAGGTGCAAGTATTTATTAACTTTTATTTATGACTTTTCCAGACGTATTTGTTTTTACTTCTTAAAACTCAAAAAGTGAAGTTTTTTGACAAGTTTTGGCCCATACAAAGGCCCTTGTAGAAAAAGCAATCGGACATCAAATTCAAAGGTTAAAACGGATAATGTAGAAGCGAATATGTGAACAATAATTTTACAAGTTCTTTGCACTACAGGGCATCCAAATGCAACACCCTTTTCCATATCACCACAACAAAATGGTATTCTTAGAGAAAGAACCATACATTAAAATGGCTAATTGTATGATCCAAAATAAGAGATTAAGTCTAAAGTACTGGGAAGAAGCCATCAACTGTGCAAATTACTTAGTAAATTGCACTCCCACAAAAGGCTCTTAAAAATGCTTACCCGAAGAAGCTTGGACTAAGAATTAAACCAGATGTAAGTCACTTCCGTGTATTTGGCGATTATAGCATGGGCTCACATTCGATGAGAAGCGGAAAGCAGCCTAAAAGTGAGAAGTGTGTATTTGGTTATTCTTAAGATGTCAAGGTTATAGACTTCTTGATACATTGTAATGAAATTATTCTTAGAAGAGATGTTAAATTTGATGAAAATCTCTTGGCTTCGCGAGAGCTAATTGGTAGTGTGCCTTCCTTGGCTGCGAGCCATCTTAGTAAAATGTGCTTTTGTTCATGTTATGGTTTCTTCAGATGATGATGAAAGTGAGGGTGAAAATCCACCTCCACATGCTCACATTCCTCCAGATGATTCCTTTGAACATGAACAAGCACCGGTTCAACCGCTTCCTAGATGGATCCGTTCAACAGAGGCATTTGGTGATCTTCGTGGTGATCCTTCAGATCGGTTGGGACTGCGTTCCGCAGTTCAGTGACCTCTTCTCTTTTGGCTCAAAGTTTGAAACTCATGATCGAGAGACATTTCCAGAAGCTTCAGGTCATCAGTTGGGATACAATGATGAATGAGGAGTATGGATTCTTTAATGGAAAAGCGATGGGGATCTTATTACCTCTTTCTAAAGGAAGAAACTTGTTAGATGCAAATGGGTATGCAACTAAGTATGCATCGGATGGAAGTATTGAAGACACAAGGCTAGATTAGTTGCCAAAGTTTTCCCAAGTTGAAGGCATTGACTATAATGAAACCTTTGCCCACATGCCAGCAAAATGAATTCCATCCGCCTTGTTCTTGCCCTTCTTTGCCTCACATAAATGGGAGGTCCATCGGATGGATGTTAAATCGCCTTCCTGCATGGCGATTTGAAGAAGAAATCTACATGGAACAACCTCGGTTATGTCGAATGACTCTAGCCTTGTTTAAGACCTCAAAGAAGTCTCTTTATGGTCTCCAATGACTCCGAGATTGGTATGCCAAATGGATAGCTTTCTTATTGCCATTGGATTCTCTAAGATGCCATTCTGATCCTAATGTCTATACTGATAAAGTAGAGTATCTCATCATCCTTGTCCTTTATGTTGATGACCTTATCGCTACTTGGTAGTGACTCAAACTTTTAAACCATGTGAAAACCATTGTAAAAGAAATTTGAAATAACGGACTTAGGCTTTTACTATTTCCTTGGCCTCCAAGTTTGCAAACTAATGAAGATTATTTTTCGGTCTAAGTATGCTTGTGACCTTCTTAGATGCTTTCACATGGATGATTGTAAACCCACCCATTCTCCCTTCAATGCAGGTCAAGCTACGCCACTTGTACTTCTCACGAAGTTGATGCCACCTTGTATAAAATTAGGTTAGTTGGTAGCCTCTTATACTTGACTCATGCAGTCACGATCTTTCCTTTAACATTTGGTCTTGTTGCCCGATATATGCAAACACCCCATAAGCCATTGACGACTAAAAGGATACCCAGCTATGTTAATTGATGCTTGTTGATTTGGGATACATTACAGTTCGGGGGACTCCCTTATTGGATTTAGTTTCTTGGTCCAGTTGTTGGCGACATATGATGATAGGAAGTCTGCGCGAGTTATGTTTTCAACCTCAGTTCGGGACCTATCACTTGGGCACATGAAAACAACGAGCTCTTACTTTCTTATTGATAGTCTGCGGCGGCAGTTAATGCAAGTCGAGGAAGCCATTGGCCAGTGAGATCCTTCGAGTTTGGATTCGTACCGACATCCGACCGGAACTTTGGTGTGACAATCAAAGTGCCATCAAGCTGCCAAAGACCCAGTTCAACATCGGTGCGGCAAACACAGCCAGGCTACATGCTTCATCCGGAAAGCTCATTCATGATCAAGTTATTGAAGTGCTCTTTGCCTCTGAGAAGATCAAGTTGTAGACATTTTTCACAAAGTCTCTTCTGGTGATTTTTAAACTTCATTCTATGTTAGGATTTCAGGAAGCTGTCATTAAGGGGATAGGCTCAATGCCTCCTTCCTTCTCCTATTGTGTCATTATTGTAAATCCTTCAATCTATCCCCAAGTTGTTCTTAAGGGGGATGTTAGGGATATTTAGACACTTAGGAGTTAGTTAGATCTACTTGGTCTAATATGTCGTTAGGTAAAAGTGTGTTCTTTAGTATGCATTAGTATGCATTTTGTAGTTAGAAAATCTGACGACCACGATATGTTACCAACATAGATTGATCAAGCCAGTTCACTCTCTCCCTCGATCTTACTTGACCATTGATCAGGTGGTTTAGCACCCGATTGGTCCATGATCCCCATTTAAAGAGCATGGAGGTCATTTTCCGATGATGGGTGTAGAAAACCCTCTTGTAAAATCTCTACGTAATCTTTTTCTTTGCATTAATAAAGCTCCCAAGTAGCGCGTTGGTAGAGTGGATGTTTCAGTAGGGGAGTTTACCGATGAAAACATCGGTGTGTTTTCCCCGTAGGGGTTTTACCACGTGAAAACATCGGTGTGTTGATCTTTGATCTGGTTATGTGAGTGGTTACTGAAGGTGTTCGTCCTCTGTTGGAATACCTGTGTTGTCGAACAGGTTGGTAATGACCATGAACATGATTAGCCTTGACCATGGTTGACTATGAATTACCATGGTTTTCCTTGACCCTTATTTAACCTTGGCTAACTATGTTGAGATACTTATGGTTGAGCATGTTGGTTATGTATAACCATGGTTTACCATGGTAATTACATATTGAGATGTTCACCATTCTTGACTTCTGTTGAATTCTGGCATTCTCAATTGTTTATCATGACCATGGTTGCCTATGTTTGACCATGGCTCACTATGGTTAATGAAAACCATGGTTGACTATGATTTACCATGGCTGACCTTGACCATGGTTGTCCTTGCCCATTGTTTGACCTTGGTTGACTATGTCAAGTCGACCATTGCTAGAATGTGATGTTCCTTAATGGTTCTTTCATATAGCACTATTTAAAATGGTTTTCTTTTGTAAACCATGGTTGTATTTAGTTGGACATGGTTCTATGTGGACATGGTTGACTATGGTTGTTTATGGTTGATGATTATCACAGAGTCATATTCAATAAGCATTATGTTCAATATAGACGTTGGTTTTTATTCATTACAGTGCAATGTCGATTTATGTCTGTTACATTCGCACATTGTGATATGTTAGTCACATTGTGACATTGGGTGACATTCATCACATTATGACATTGGAATATGTTCATCAAAATGTGACATAGGTTTATGTTCATCACATGTGAGGTTTGGCCATGAACATCACATTGTGACATTCATGTAAATAGATGTTGGGTTTAGTCACATCAAGAGTTGAGTTATATTGCAAGGCTTATATGAACATATAAATCGCTAACATGGGAAGACTATGGTTAACCATGAAATCCCATCTCACTATGGTGGGTTGATGCAGGGATTATGCAGGGATTTTCCAAGGGTCATAAATTTTGACTCGGTCATCAGTTTGGGATGAAATTTTATAGGGAGTTACGTCTCGAAGAGTTCACTATCCTGACGATATGATCCTTCATATCAAACATTGTTTGGAGACTTTTCCGGGGCAAAATTACTTCATATAAGGCCTCAAATTAGGGTTTTAGTGTTTTTACAAGAATTTTTAAATTTTTAATTATCAGTTATCTCTTAGATTATGAACTTAATAAGAAAAGTGAGTTGAAAAATAGTGTCTTTCTAGTTAGATCTTAGTTATTGGTCAGTTTTAGAGTCATGCAAGAATTTCCTAAAATTAGTTGTTTTTCCAAAATTAGTTGTTTTTCTAAAATTAGTTGTTTTTCCAAAATTAGTTGTTTTTCTAAAATTAGTTGTTTTTGAAAGTCTTAGATAGTAGTTATAAGGGTTGATCTTCCATTGTAATACATAGGATGGAGAAGGAATAACAAAGAGTTATTTTCCCTTCTCATGTGTTTACATGTTTTATTTTTATCTTGTGAATTTATCTAAGCTTATTGGTTACGTCATCTGGTATCATATAAAGAAGATGGTTGGGAGAGGAAGAGGAAGAGCATGGTATCTTGTTAAGATGCATAGAGATATGAAAAACCTCCAAAGACGAGTAGAATAACTTATAAACTTATTGTCTAGTCATAGAATAATACAAAGAGAAGTGTATGATGAGGGGACAGTCTGAGCAGATCTAAATCAACATACATAACATGAAGAAGAACATGAAGAGTGCATGACTTTTGAAGAAAGGATGCTCAGGGCTCTAGAATGGATAAATGATAGGATCAAGATGGAAGTTTTAGAATATGCAAGGAATCTTAAACTAGAGGAGTTAATATATTGGATGAACTCCATGGAAAAGAAATTTTAATGGCATCCTATGCTAGAGAAAAATAATGTGAAATTTTCTTGCACCAAGGTGAAGGGGCATGCCATGATATGGTGGGATCATGTGCATAAAGATAGAGAAAAAAAGGAAAAGGCAAAAATAGGACCAAGAGAAAGATGGAAAAAAAAATTGTGAGAATTTTTTTTGCCTCTGGACTATGCCCATACCCTTTTTCGTAGATTTGATAGCTTGAACAAAAACTTGTCCACCGTGGAGGAACCGACAATTTCTTTTTATCAGTTTTCAATTCGCATGGATCACCAGGAAACTAATGAGAAACTAGATGCAAGGTATGTCAATTGTTTAAAATTTTCTATTGAAGATGAACTAAGCATGCACAGGGTTTGCAGCATGGAAGAGGCATACCAATTATCCTTAAAGGTTGAGGAAAATAAAAATTGACAATTTGATCAAAGGAATAAAGAAGAAAGAAGGGGTACATTGTCTTCCTCATGGGGTTGTTTTAACTATGTCAGAGGAGAATCATACCAAGGAGCCGAGAAAGAAAAATATACTCAATAAGGTAACCTGAATCAACCACAAGGAACAGGATTTCACAGGGTTAGATTTCATGGTGGTGGAAGAGGAGGACCTTATGTGTGTTTTAGTTGTGGTGTAGAGGGTCATCGAACATTTGAATGCCCAAATTATAACATGCAAGATTCGAAGCAATGGCAATAACCTAGTTTGAACTTTTTCCAATATGAGATTGAAGAAGGAGTTGAATATGAAGTTCCACCTGATATGGGGGAGAGTCTCATGATATGAACATCAATGGTGATTCCCAAAAAATATCAAAGGAAGAGTAACAGAAATGAATATTATTTTCTTCAAAAAAATATTTTTCCAGCCAAATGCACTTCCAGAGGAAAAGTGTGTCAAGTTATTGTTGATAGTGGAAGTTGTGAGAATATGGTTTCCAAAGAGATGGTAGATAAGTGGAAATTACATTGTGAAACACATCCCCATCCTTATCTAATTTCATGGTTCAAAAAGGGGAATGAAGTCATCATTAATAACAGATGCTTGATCAAGTTTCCATTAGCAAGCCATATAAAGATGAAGTATGGTGTTATTTCATCCCGATGGATGTATGCCATATGTTATTGGGGAGGCCTTCGTAATATGACAGAAAATTCATGAATAATGGAGGAAATAATACATACACATTTTGGAAGGATGTATCAAAGGTCATCTTATTTCCCCTTAAGGATGAGGGAAAATCGAGAATATTTTGTCAGAAAGAGATTTTTTTAAGGAAACGAAGGCAATAGGATTATGTTATGCATTAATTGTGAAAAAAGAATTTGTGGAACAGATACCAATCCCAATTGAACTGGACAAGTTACTAGAAGAATATGTTGATGTTATCCCTAATGAGCGACCTGATGGTCTTCCACAAAAGAGGGATATTCAACATCACATTGATCTAATCCTAGGATCATCTTTACCTAATTAGGCAACATATCGGATGAGACCTACACAACATATAGACCTCAACCAAAAAGTGATAGAACTAATAAAAAAAGGTTTGGTAAGAGAAAGCATGAGTCCATGTGTTGTACCAACATTGTTGACTCCCAAAAAGGATAACACATGGAGGATGTGCATAGATAGTAAAGAAATCAATAAAATTACCATCAAATATTGGTTTCCTATACCATGCTTGGAGGACATGATGGATTTTCTAGCGAGATATAAATATTTTAGTAAGATTTATTTGCAAAGTGGATACCACCAAATCCATATTCACGAAGGGGATGAATGGAAAACTACCTTCAAGACTAGGGATGGACTATATGAATGGATAGTGATTCCTTTCGGGTTGTCCAATGCACCTAGTACTTTCATGTGGTTTATGAATATTGTGCTTTGACCTTATATTGGTAATTTTGTGTCATTTGTTTTTATGACATCCTAGTTTTCAGTAACAACAAAGAAGATCACTTTCACCATTTAAAAATTATATTAGATGCATTGAGAAAACATCAACTTTATGAAAACCTGAAGAAATGTAGGTTCTTGCAAGAAGTCTTGGTATTTTTGGGTTTTGTCATCTAAGACGAAGGAGTCAAGATGGATTAAGAGAAGGTCATAGAAATTTTGGAGTGGCCTAATCCTAGGAGAATAACCGAGGTAAGAATTTTTCATGGGTTGGATACCTTTTACCGAAAATTTATTCGAAATTTTAGCAATATTGTAACACCCATAACATATTTCACCTAAGTCAAGAAATTCATGAGGACCAATGAAGTTGTGTTAAGCCCTAAATAGTGGCACATTAATCCTTAATTGGAGCATATTACATTAGTATTGTTATTTTATTTATGTCGTCTTGGGTCCATTAGTTGTAATTATACCTCCTAGTCTCCTATATATACCAAGAATACATTTTCATTTGGAATCATCTTGTATTTGTGAATTTTTGTGGTGTATAGGGAGGTTTCACCATTGATGAGGCTTATTATCTAAAATTATCCCTATGTCAAGGAGTGGAGTACTTATTATGATATTTTTATTCTATTTGGATTTTTGTTTCCCACCATTTTCTATCAAAGCTCAAGGTCTTGGGGTATCTTAGCTACATCTGAGACACCTTGGAATTTTATCGATAGCTCTTTTTATGGAATTTTTCAGACGAAACTCCTAGGGGGATACAACTACTAAAGGAGAATCAACTATATTCCAAGCCATCCAAATGTTTCTTTGGGGTGAAGGAGGTAGAGTGCTTGGGCCATATTTTATCTCGTGAAGGTATAAAGGTAGACCCTAACTAGATTAAGGTTGTGATGGACTGGTCAATTCCAAAAGCATTGAAGAATCTTAGAGGATTTTTGGGTTTTACAGGTTACTACCACAAGTTTGTTTGGAACTATGGAAGAATAACAACACCTTTAATGACATTAACTAAGAAGGATGAATTTTCATGGACTCCATGGGAAACTCAATCTTTTGAACAACTTAAAGAGGCGATGTGAAAAGATCATGTCTTGACCACACAAGACTTCACAAAAACCTTTATTGTGGAATGTGATGCCTCAGGAAATGGAATTGGTGTTATTTTAATGCAATAAGGAAGTCCCCTTTCTTTTGAAATTTGTCCACTCAAGGGAAAGGATATACACAAAGCCATTTATGAGAAGGAAATTATGGCAATACTACGTGCATTGAATCAATGATGCCCTTACCTAATAGGTAGGCACTTCAAGGTCAAAACAAATCATGACAATATTAAATTCTTCTCTGAACATATACTATCTTCAGAAGAACAACAAAAATGGGTGACCAATGTGTTGGGTTATGATTTAGAAATCATCTACAAAAAAGGGAAGAAAATTTTTGTGGAAGATGAATTCATAATAAAGGATGAAGATGTTGATGCTTTTTTTTGTGCTATCTCTATCATCCAACCTGATTGGATAGCAGAAGAAAGGTATGAATGGAAGAATGACAAAAAATTGTGTACTCTCATTCAAAGGTTGCAATAGGATTCCACTGCATCAGATACATTTACATGGAAAAATGATTCACTATGGTACAAAGATATCTTATATTTATGTTAGAACTCCCAACTCAAACAAAAGTTGCTTTTGGAATTGCACACCTCTTCGGTAGGAAGGAACTCAATATTTTTGAAAACCTATCACATGGTCAAGAAGGTATTTTTTTGGGATGGACTTAAAATTGATGTTCAATGGTTGTTGGCAGAATGTTTGGTTTTCCAAAAAAATAAGGTGGAAACAATTAAGAGCCCAAGTATTTTACAACCATTAGCCATCCCAAGCCAACGTTGGGAGGAGGTTTCCATGGATTTCATCACAGGGTTACTGAAGTCTAAATGAAAGAGTGTCATCATGGTGATTGTTGATAGACTCACCAAGTATGCACACTTCTGTGCACTCTCTCATCCTTTCAAATCTAATACAATTTCCACCGCATTCATGGAGACAGTTCAAAATCTACATGGAAGACAAAATATTATTGTAAGTGATAGAGATCCCATCTTCACTAGACATTTTTGGACATAGTTATTTTCTTGTTTGGGTACTCAATTGGTTCATATCTCATCTTATCATCCTCAATCTGAATGGAAAATTGAGATAGTAAAAAAATGTCTGGAAGGCTACCTTCATTGCTTTGTCTCTGATAAAAAAACAAAATGGGGAAAGTGGTTACCCTTGGAAGAATGGTTGTATAAAACTTCCTTTCATACTACAACAAAAATGACTCCATTTATGACACTCTATGGATATCACCCACCGTCCATCACTACTTCTGTAAAATAAAAATCTAAGGTTCAAGCAGTGGAAAATCACATCGAACATCAACAATAAGTTCTCCAACTCTCAAAGGACAACCTGATCATGACATAGTATCACATGAAACAATAATCACACATCATAGTGAAATAAGTTTTGAAGTAGGGGATTGGGTATTTTTAAGACTACAACCATACAAACAGATGTCCCTCAAGCAAGCGAAGAAGGATAATAAACTATCACCAAAGTACTATGGCCATTATAAGGTGTTCCAAAAGATTGGTACTATGGCATACGAATTGGAGTTTCATACATCTTCGCGAGTACACCCAGTTTTCCATGTTTCATGATTAAAGAAGGTTATAGGTGACAAGATCCCAGTTCAAACTATATTTCCATAACTTGATGAGGAAGGAAAAATCACATTGGATTCTAAAGCTTTAACTGACACAAGAATTCACCAGCTGAGGAATAGATCCATTTCAAAGTATCTCATTAAGTGGAAGAAACTACCTAATGAAGATTCCACTTGGGAAGACGAGTCTTTTATACAGAAGCATCCATAATTACTCAAGTGTTGCAGAAAACACTTTTTTGAAGGGGCGGGGAATATTAAGCCCTAAAAAATGGCACATTACCTCTTAATTGGGGAGTATTACATTAGTATTGTTATTTTATTTATGTTGGCTTGGGTCCATTAGTTGCAATTGTACCTCCTAGTCTCCTATATATACTAAGGAGACATTTTTATTTGGAATCATCTTGTATTTGTGAATTTATGTGGTGTATAAGGAGGTTTCTCCCTCGAAGAGGATTATTATATGAAATTATCTCTTTGTCAGGGTGTGGAGTACTTATTATGATTTTTTTATATTATTTGGATATTTGTTTCCTAATAAGGTGAGGAAAGTTTTAAGTTTCTAAAGAAGAAGGTAACTGAGGCACCCATAACAGCCTTACCAGATTTTGATAAAGTGTTTTAGGTAGATGGTGATGCTTCACATATAGGCATTTGATTTTTACTTAGCCAAGAAGGTAGACAAATTTCATTGTTTAGTGAAAAGTTGAACGAGAGAAGAAAGAGCTACTCCAAATATAATGTAGAATTTTATTCAATTGTGCAAGCATTGTGACATTGGAGGAATTATTTAGTGTCGAAAGAGTTTGTGTTATTTACCAATCACATTGCATTAAAATATGTAAACAACCAAAATAAGAACATTAGACATGAAAAATGGGTCTCTTTTTTACAAGGCGACACCTTTGTTTTGAACCACAAATCAGGACAACATAATCAAGTTGTAGGTACTTTGAGTCGGCACACTGTTCTTTTGACAACCATGGAAAACCAAGTAAATGGGTTTGTTTCATTAGAGGATATATATGTGTCTGATCATGATTTTCGGGAGATTATGGAACAATTGAATAATCTAGTCGTTGGGAACATGGATCTTAATCAAGGTGAATATTTTTATGCAAGATGCCTACCTATTCAAAGGAAAACAACTATGCATTCCAATTGGTTCAATGAGGGAAAATATTATTAGAGACCTTCACAGTAGTGGTTTGGTAGGAAATTTTAGAGAGGATAATAAAATATCCTTAATTGAAGATAAGTATTACTCGTCGAAGATGAAAAAGGATATAACCAGGTATGTGGATTGGTGTAGGATTTTCCAAATGGAGAAAGGACACTCATGAAAAACAGGGTTGTATATTCCATTACCAGTGCCCACGGGCCCATGGATAGATATGAGAATGGATTTTGTGTTGGGGCTACCAAACACACAGAGAGGTAATGATTATATTTTTGTAGTTGTTGATAGGTTGTAACATTCCTCTCTTGCACACACATGATTTGAGTTATTCTTTGAGAACACTTGCGTGCAAGTGATCCAATTGTGTATATGGTTGTTTTTTTCACTTAGGGACTTAGATGACGATGTTGTTGGATTATGATTTTATGTTATTTGATATATATGTATAGACAAGCGATATTGACAAGTTTCTCTTGAGTTTGCAGGACAATCAACAGATTGAGGATGTCGATGGCATCAATGGACATCCTTGGAATCTGGATCGAGTCAGGGACTAGACTGTATATGGTTTGGGTATTTTTATTTATGCATTTGTGACATATGATCGAGTATATTATGATGTTGTTTATGGATCGTTGATAATGTTTTGTGATTGATGCAAGCTAACAATTTCTTGCTAATCAAACTCACATAAGGAGTAAATGGGCCATGCACAACAACCAGAAATTGAGGGAGAGGTGTGGCAACAATGATTCCATAGCCTACTAACACTCCCATTGTAGTTCAAATTGTAGGTTAACGATTACCTAGTTCAAGAGATCCATGATGTCGTGAGGGATGACTAGGACATTCGCTCACAAATATTCTAAGGGGCACATAATAATGCAGGGTCCTTATTCCTTAGAGGACCTTAGTCTCTCACAAAGTCACTTGATGGATTATTGAATCCAAGGGTTGGACAACTACAAAAATCAATCAAAGGTGAGTGACACCTGTAATGTACCCCAAATTTCCAAAAACAAAATATATATTATTAGAGGGCATTAAAGTTACTTGAATCTCCAACATTATTTGTGACAGAAGGATAATCCATTATATATATCTTATTCCTTTAATGTATGCATATTAGTTTAATTCGTTGTCATTATCCATTTTAAAGGTTAAAGGAGATTGACATTCCACTTGTCTCTTACTGTTATATTTCATTGTAGTGTCATTATTGGATTGCAAATCACACACTTATTTGTATTGAAGAATTTGATGACACTATAAAAAGTTCCCAAGTATTCAGTACCTCTTTGAAACAGTTTCTAACCAGATGTCAATTTTGTAACCTAGGTCTGCACCCCCACCTCTCCTCTCTCAATTCCCTAAGCCTTCGTCAAAATTTTCCTCTTCTCGTTGATAAAGTCGGTTCCCCATATGTTCAATAACTTGGTTTTCTTTATTGGCTTGCTTGACTAATTCTTTGCACACAGTTTTTCTGTTTTTCTTGAAGGATAAACACATATTGTGATTTGGTTCGAATTACTTGTCATATTGTTTTCATTTAACTAAGCTTACAACAAGTTGTTCGAGTATGTTGTATGCACAGGGAAAAACCATGAGAAAATGCAACATTCAGAACAGACCATTTCAAGCTCGGATGGTAGGATCAAACAGATTAAAAAATTACAACGATTAAGATCTAGCAGGCCACCCAGATCGACGGTTTTCATACGTTTAGAGCGTCGAAGTCATGCAAGGATTAAAGAATAGATAGAAGCCCCGAGAGCCTGCAACATCAACCGGGTCTATACTACTATGGGATATTTCCAAAAAAAACACTCATAAACTCCCAAACACCTGAAGTCCCTAAGTGAATCTGGACCGTCCATCAATGAAGACATGTGGAGGTAGATCTTTCACTTTGGAGATTTAGCACTTTAGGATATTTCCAAGCACAACATGCATACACTCTTAAAGCCTAAATTCTTGAAGTAATTCCAAACCGTTGATCTCAAATCAACAAGAATTGTTGATCCTTGCAGTAGGTAAGAAAGGAATATCACCCGAATCATAGATTTCCACACTATCGATGGCCACACTTCATTCTGGGGACGTAAAATACTTGAACATTAATTTTCTTGAGTGATATCGCAATTAAAACCATGGTAAAGTGGAAGAGATACATGGCAGAAGGTGGTGAATTGCAGGCTAAAAAGCGGTGTGGGTCCAAACTTCCTTTGATGGCTTCGCAATCATGTGTTTATATAATGAAAAATCTGACAACAACACATGGTTGCCCCATCGACGTTAAGTCGCGACAGGATATCTACGTTAGCAGACCACATCAGTGAGGACATGTGGCACAATCATATGATGACAAGTGTCAAGATGAAATTGACTTTTCAGGTACGTGTAAGTCATGAATCTGAGTGAGACATGGAAGCCACTCGACCAATGCCAAATCAATAGTGATGTCAGCAAGTACGTCACTTCGGGAGCATGTACTTCGGGCAAAACCAATTTTCTAACAACAAAAAATACCCGAAGTGTTGAAAGATGAATTAATGCTAACTGTTGATATTAATAGGAACACAAGCTAAGTTTTGTCCTTGGCTTATTCTATTGTTTGATTTCCATAAAAAATCTAGCATAATTTACTAAACCCTCATTTTCTTCTTTTGTAGGTTGTGCAAATGGAGGTAATCAAATGAAGGAAACATCTTTGATCGAAAGGTATTCGAGTTCTGATCTATGCATGCATTACTTCGGTTGCATCCAGATTATGTGTATACTTCTTAGAACTCTGTTTACAATACAAGAGGTTGAGGAGTCTTTTATCTATGGTACTTCAACTATAATACTTGAACAAGATTAATTTGAATGTGACAGCTACTTTCACAATACACTTGTAGTCTAATGAATCACTATCTTTCTATGGTAATAGATAATATAAATAATATATTTTGATTGTTATTCTTATATCTATTTTTACATCTTATCAAATTGATAAGAACCTATTTAATTTTATTACTTATTGCGCCATTTATATACAATGATTGTTATGTACATATTTGAATTGAAATTCAATATATATATAAT
>SNQJ01S0002671.1:168012-221911 GCA_010110895.2 Picea sitchensis
CACCATCCTATCTCAAACAACCAATATTTCCAGGATTATTTAACTATGGTAATCCATAGGAAAACATGATCATACAGTCCCTTTAAGAATTGATTTCATTTATGTATACATAGTCAATCACATTCCTAACAAATGATAATCACAAATACAACATTGAAAAATAATACAAACTGGGATACAGATCTGAAACTTGATGCTGGAATACAAATGGAACAACCACGTTCCACCCAACCATAGAACAAAACAACCAAGTTCACTTTCCATGTTCAACCCCTAGCCTAACCATGAGTCCATAAGGGAAAATTGAATGATCCTCCTTATCTATAGTCACCATCCACAGATCATAAAAGCCTTTGACTCACACTAACATTGCTCATAACAACAAATAGCTTCCTTTCCAATACTCACAGAAGTTCCTTTTCCTCACACTAATAGTGCTCATAACAACAAACAATTTATTTTCCCAACATATTAAGCAACGTCATGCCTCCTCCCATATGTTGTATTTATATGCATCGTTGTGCCTAGGTATTTCCTTCCCTCCTTGGGAAATTCACATCTTTACAAATACCTGATTTTTAGGGGCTTCTACTGGTCAAATTCCACATTTTCCGCTTGTAAAAATAAACCTTGAGGTAACTCAAACATGTTCCCCACTCATGGAGTCATGGTCAACTATTTTTAACCTGGCTATTCCATTTGTCTTCCATCATTTAATTTATTAAAAGTTTGTCTTTCACATGTGTCAAAATAAAAGAGTTTAGTTGGGAAAGTCCAATATTTACCCAACAGTCATCAAATAATTAATTACAATAATAAAAAATTCCAAATTCAGATTTTTCATAAATGGAAAATGATTTCCAAATCCAAATTTTCCAAAAATGGAAATTTATTTCGAAGTTTATTTAGAATTTAATATTCTATAATTTGAGGATATTACAACACCCTTGGAGCACATAGTGTGTGTTGAAGGGCACATCACATAATTAAAACTTGAATAAAGACGAGTATCACCCGTTGAGCACAAAGTGTGTCTTGAACAACACGTAGTGATCTTTAATAAAGGTGAGTCAATGAACCTAGGTTCCTAGAAAACAATATTTGTTTTGACATGGTTGGAATTAAAATAATTATTAAATGAGTAATTTGTATAAATTATAAAATATCCTTAAAAAATTCTAATCCTAGTTTAAAAATTTGAACCTAAGTCTAAAGTGGGTAAGAAGACAAAAAATTAGACTATAAATTTAATAAGTGATGGGGGATGAAGAAAACTCAAGTTAGGAATTGAAAGAGTGAAAATTTGTATCTAAATATTTAATTATATAAATGTGTGCAAAAAAATACCAAATTGGAACTAAGATAAGAAATGAAATAAATATAAAAAGGAATGTCGAAGCATAGAAAGGAATCTAGTCTAGTCTAACTAAAGAACTTTCCTAAATTAAACGCAATTAGGTTTTAGAAAGGTGCCAACCATTAAAAAGAAAATAGAGGGAATAAAGGGACAACTAGGAGTGATTTTAGGATGGGTGAGGGAAATTGAATTTTAATTAAATTAAATAGTAAATTTTTTGTGCAACTAAAGGATTGGGTGACAAGTGTATGGAGGAGAGTAATTCCTAATTAATTTTAAAAAAATGAATTTAATGTGCAATTGGAAATTGGACACTAAGAAAAGTTCTATAAAATAAATGGCTACGAGTAGGAATGGATCATGACTCATATGCATAAAGTTATGCTTCTAAAATTTCTTTGACTGGTTTTTCTTGTGAGAGTTGGGATACCCAGCTCGAAAAAGAGAGAGTGGTAGCTCGACATTGTGAGGCGAGCTAGGAGCTAGAGTTTTATGGTTGTGTTTGTGTGTGGCTCCTTTTCATATAAGGGGGATAAGGGGGAAGAATATTACCCCGAGCATTGGTTGGGAGGTACCGGTGAGGTCTTCACAGTTAGCTAGAGGGGAGAGGGAGGGAGCGCAAGCATGGGAGATCATCATCGACTTCTCGCCTTTGGTTATGGTATTTTTATTTAAATTTGTAATCACATCGGATTAATTTATATAATCTAGCTTTTGTTTTTACGTTGCGTAACTATGTGAGATCTTAAGATCAAGAGATAAGCTCCTAGATGCTTTTATAAATGCTAGAGGAATATTCCTAACAATTGCATCACCATTTTTAATCTAAATATGAGCTTGACTGTATACATATATACATTTTTTACCATCGTCGTTGTTAATTTCAAATATGAGTTCAATGTACACATATATAAATGTTTGACCACCGCCATTGCTAATTTCAAATCTGAGATTGAATGTCTACATACAAAATGTTTGATCATCGTCTGGTTAATTTAAATATGAGCTTGAATGTATACATATAGAATGTTTGATCACTTCCCTTTAATTTGATCCTGAGTTTGTACTATCTGATCCATAACACATTTTTTCCAAATTGAAATTTTTTCTCTAATGAGGTTGTTGCCAACCAAAATTGATCTGGAACTCATTAAAAAATTTATGGTCCTTACCCACGTTTTTTCTTACTCTCCAACAAAATTTTAGTCTGCCAATGTACATTCCATCGCTATGTTTTTGGTGTAAAAACATGCTTAGACTGTGGGGGAAACTAGAAAGAGATTTTACCCTCCTTACCTCTAGGTTTTTGGTGTAAAAACGTGCTCAGACTGTGGGGGAACTAGCAATTTTTTTTACCCTCCTTACCTCTATGTTTTTGGTGTAAAAACTTGCTCAGACTGTGGGGGAAAGTAGCAAGATTTTTTACCCTACTTATGATGTAGGAGCATCGCCTTCAAAGTCAAAGATGCAAGAATGGAGGCAAAGATATGACATCTCATCATGATCGAGTTTCAAATCAACATTTAACTCATAAGTAGATCGAGTTGTTGAGATATTTTTAGAAACAACATTTTTAAATATGTCATGTTTGTAAAGTTGTATAGGATAGTAAGGAGTTGTAGATACAGAGTGCTAGCTCTTATTTGGCAATAATATTTAATTATTGTAATAGGACAAAGTAGGTAACCTCTATGAATTTATAGGATATAGGTTGCAGACAGGATGACAGTAGCTCATGGAGCCAATCCTTAGATAGTTTTTTGTGGTATTGGAAAAGTATCAAGAGATAGGGAGATATAGATGAGTAGTAGAGAAGAACAGGGTAGAAGAAAGACGTAGTGAAAAACTGCAATATTATGTAATTGTTCCATGAATGAATAGAATAGACAGAATTGTACCAAATCCTTGGACTGTATTCATTTCGATGCATGATTGAATGAATGTTATATTTTTTTGTGTGTGTTCTTTAGCATATTTTGTTCATGTGTGATTGTTCAAGAGTTGATCATATGAGTTCGTGACAAAACTAGATAAGTTTCAATAGTTTATCTTCTAAAACTCATATGCACGGTGTGAATCTCATACGCAAGGAGTGAGTCGACAGAGTCTCCGATTGACTCAAAGGAGTTCAGAGAGAACAAGGGGAACTTGGACCAGGTGCAAGGAGTGGACAATGTCGAAGAACCAAAATAGAGGAGAGCTAGGAGGGTAAGAAGAATTTATTTTCAAGAAATCCTTCTAACTGAGTTATCAAAATCCCAAGAACACAAGGATTGCATGGGAATTCGACGTCTTCAAGGAGATCAAGATTAGAAGATATAACACTTTTCAGAAGTGTAGAGGAGACCCAAGAGACAGACTTGAAGGAGGATAAAAGTTTGAGGCCTTTGAACACTTAGAAAATCTTCTAAGTCGGAAGAGATCTAAATCTCAAGCGGAGGAGAGACATAATTCATTGGATCACACCATAGAGGAGCAATAGCCATTCGATCAAATAAAGGTGCACGATCCTTAGCACTTTTCACATGTAGGAAAGTGGACTTGCCAAAGTCTCGAAGTATCAAAGTAGTTTGGGACCATCCATCATTTGGAAGACACTCCAGGAGGTTCCAGGTGAAGACACTCCAGGAGGAATGGGTGTATAGAAGTTGGAAGCTTCTAAATCTCGAATAGACGGAGAGTCAAGATTCATTGATCTGTGAGGGGACACTTGTCACTAGATCGTGGATTCTAGGGGGAATGCTCCGAAAGAAACATGGTGCGGAGAAGTTAAAATTTTCGAAGGTCGAACTTCCGAAGGAGACAAGGGTCGTTGATTTAAGGAAGACACACGTCAACAGATCGTGAGTTCCACGTAAATTGCACTAGAGTTTCAGTTGATAATTGAGACTAACGAACCCCAAAGACCCGAAGTGAATCTAGATTGTCTCATCTAGAAGAGACATGGCGTAAATATGTGGACTCCGAGTAAAGTCCCGAAGTAATTCATAGCCACCATATTAAGGGAGACATGACATAAATCTGTGCACTCCGGGTAAAGGCCTGAAGAAATCCTCAACCATCAGATCTAGAGGATAAGTGGCACAAAAGTGGGGATTTCGGGCAAAGAACCAAAGTAAGCCTCAACCATCCGATTCAAGTGGACATGCGACAGAAATCCACATACTTCGAGGTGGAGCAAAGGTTGAGAGTTGAGAACTCTAAAGTCTGGTGACGCAAATATATCGCAAACGTTGATCCAAGGGAGATACGTGCTAGTGGGGGAAAGGGCTTGAGTGTTGAAAATCATGAAGCTCAAATCATGAAATAAAGCATAGCCATTGATTTAGAAGGGTTAGACCCTGTAGAATTCTAAAGGATAGATCTGAGTCATTAGTTCAAAAGTACCATCAAGATCGTGAGATCAATGGTCCTATCGTATAGCGGTGACAAAAGATGCTCGAACTTTAAAAGGTTTAGGGTGGGATACAATTGAGACCATGGTATTGACGGGAGGATATGTGGGGGCTCGAGGTGAATTACAGGGTGAAAATTAGTTTGGCTCCAAACCACTCTTGGTCACGCCTGCAATCACGTGGTTATGTAAGGTCATTTCCAAAGGTCACATATACGAGGGGGTGTGAGGTCATCATCCAACGTCACATCTAGGAGGGGGATTATCAGAAAAGGAGAGAGTGCCTAAACTCTGAGATTTCGAAAGCGCGAAGAGGAAGGTCGTAGTTGTTGTTAGACCTGCACCAGAAATCCGAAAGGGCATGTGTTTAAATACATAACGAAACCATCAAGGTTTCAAAGAGTTGTTTGACTCCAGAAGCAGAGATCCTTGATCGAGAGGTCGTTTATCCCTGTGAGGGAGTAGGGGGGTTGCATCATGTGTTATCGGAGATGATATTGAGTTTGTTTGTAGACATCAAACAAAGGAGAAAGGATATAAATTGGTATCATTTATGGTATCAAAATTTGATTTCTATTTGAAGGCATCAAAAGGTGACATAGTGAAATCATGCCACCTAGAAGGAGTAAAGAGAATGCATAAATGGAAGAAGAAATGAGGCAACTCAGAATGATACTGGACGCCATGGAAACAATGCAAAGGAGAGAACCAAATACTAGAGATATCAGTGAAGCTGAGAGAGAAGAGATAGAGGTTGAAGAAGATGTAGGATAGGATGCTTGAGAAGATTGCTTATTGAAAGTTGTTTCGAGAATAGGAGACAGAGAAAAAATAGAGGTACCAATGTATGAAGGAAATTTATAAGTTGAAGAATTGTTGGATGGGGTACCTTCTATGGACAAGTACTTCGATTACAAATATATCAAAGAATACAAGATGGTGAAGCATGCTGTGACAAGAATGAAAGGTCATGCAACACTATGGTGGGATGAACTGTAAGTCAAACGCATGTGCAATGGGAAGAAGAAAATTAAAATTTTGGATAGGATGGTCGCCAAGCTAAAAGACAAATTTATCCTCAAGGATTACCAAATCAATCTGTTCAAAAGATTGCAGAACCTGAGATAGAAAATCTTATCAGTGAAGGAGTACATTGGAAAATTTTAGAGGCTGAACATCAGGGCTAGACAAAAAGAGAATGAAGATGAAAAAAAAAGCAGGTATATCAATGGGCTAAGATATTAAATACAAGAGGAGATCAACATGATGTATGTTAGCAAATTCGAGGATGCTTATCAAGAAAACTTGAAAGGTGAAGAGAAATTGGTCAAGAAAGAAAGCCAACGAAACAGAGGAGGAAATTCAAGCAGAGGTAAGGGAACCAGCAGAGAGAAGTTCCAGAAGCCGAAGCATGAAGCTGGAATACAGAATAATCACCCTGAGAAAGGTGGAAGTTCTATGGAAGGAAAACATGGAGGAAGATGCTCTTTTTCCAGAGGAAGAGGAAGAGCCAGAGGAGGTGAAGTTATATGTTATGCCTGTGGAAATCTAGGGCACAAGTCTTGGGAATGTCCCGAGAGAAAGAAAGAAGGAGGAGGGAAAACACACATTGCTGAGGTACAAAAGCATGTGGAAGAAGAAGCAAAAGAAGGAGGAAAGAACCTCATGATGAGGAAAATTATTCTTAAACTAGATAAGGAGTTATATGAACCAATTCAATGAACAAGTTTGTTCAAAACTGCTTGCAAGATGAAATATAGAGTTTTCAAGGTGATCATAGGTAGTGGGAGAATTGACAATCTAGTATCCACAGAGATGGTGGATAAATTGGAGCTGAAGACAACTGCACATCCAAATCCATACAAGGTATCATGGTTGCAAAAAGGACATCAAGTAATGGTAAGTCAACAATGCCAAGTTGAATTTAAAATAGGGGGTTATAGGGATGAAATATTATGTGATGTAATTCCTATGGATGTCTTTCATATGATGTAAAATGCTTGAACGTTAATTTTCTTGAGTGGTCCCACAATTAAAACCATGGTAAAGAGAAAGAGCTACGTGGTGGAAGGTGGTGAATTGTGGGCTCAAAAGCGGTGTGGGTCCAAACCACCTTTGACAGCCTCACAATCACATGTTTATATAATGATAAATCTGACAACAACACGTGGTCACCCCCTAGGCGTTAATCTGTGACATGTGATCTACGTCAGCATATCATGTTTGCAACAATCAGATGATGAAAAGTGTCAATATGAAATTGGCATTTCGGGTACATGTAATTCACGAATCTAAATGACACGTGGCAACCACTCAGCCAATTCCAAATCAGTAGTGACGTCAACAAGTACATCACTTCGAGAGTATGTACTTCAGGGAAAACCAGTTATCTAACACCAGAAAATAACTGAAGCGCTGAAGGCCGAAGTAACGCTAACCGTTCATCTAAATCGAAACTCAAGCTAAATTTTTTCCTTGGCTTATTCTATTGTTTGATTTCCATCAAAAATCTATCATAGTTTACTAAAACCTCATTTTCTTATTTTGCATGTTGTGAAAATCGAGGTAATTGGATGAAGGAAACATCTTTGCTCGAAAGCTAGTCGAGTTCGGATCTATGCATGCATTACTTCGGTTGTGTCCATATTCTGTGTATACTTCTTAGCACTATGTTTACAATACAAGAGGTTGAGAAGTTTTTGATCTATGGTACTTCAACTATAATACTTGAAAAAGATTCATTTTAATGTGACAACTACTTTCACAATACACTTGTAGTCTACTAAATCACTATCTTTCTGTGGTAATAGATAATATAAAGAATATATTTAGACTTTTATTCTTCTATCAATTTTTACATGTTATAAAATTCATAAGCACCTGTTTAATTTTATTCCTTATTGCGCCATTTCTCTATAGTGACTGTTATGTATAGATTTGAATCACAACTCAAAATATATATAATCCAATGGTCAATAGGAACATAATAATAGTTCTACCATTTCTTCATGTATGAGCATATATATATATATCACCATCCTATCTCAAACAACCAATATTTTGAGGATTATTTAAATATGTTAAGCCATAGGAAAACATGATCACGAAGTCCCTTTAAGAATTGATTTCATTTATGTATACACAGTCAATCATATTCCTAACAAAGGATAATCATAAATATAACATTGACAAAGAATATAAGTTGAGATACATATATGAAACCTGATGCTGGAATACAAATGGAACAACCACGTTCCACCCAACCATAGAATAGAACATCCAAGTTCACTTTCCATGTTCACCCCCTAGATTGACCATGAGTCCATAAGGGCAAATTGAATGATCATACTTAGTTATAGTCACCATCCACAGATCATAAAATCCTTTGCGTCACACTAACAATGCTCATAACAACAAATAGTTTCATTTCCAATACTCACAAAAAATCCTTTGCCTCACACTAATAGTGCTCATAACAACAAATAGTTTCTTTTCCCAACATACTAAGCACCATCTTGCCTCCTCTCATATGTTGTTTTTATATGCATTCTTGTGCCTAGGTATTTCCTTCCCTCCTTGGCAAATTCATAGCTTTACAAATCCATGATTTTTAGGGGTTGCTAGTGGTCAAATTCCAATTTTCCACTTGTAAAAATCAAACTTGAGTTAACTCAGACATATTCCCCACTCATGGAGTCATGGTCAACTATTTTTAACCTGGCTCTTCCATTTGTCTTCCAGCGTTTAATTTATTAAAAGTTTGTCTTTCACATGTGTCAAAATAAAAGAGGTTATTTGGGCAAGTCAAATATTTTCCCAAGTCATAAAATAATTAATTACAATAATAAAAATTCCAAATTTGTATTTCCATAAATGGAAAATAATTTCCAAATCCAAATTTATCAAAAACGGAAATTTATTTCAAAGTTCATTTTGAATTTAATATTCTAAAATTTGAGGATATTACAACACCCTTGGAGCATATAGTGTGTGTTGAAGGGCACATCACATAATTAAAACTTGAATAAAGGCGAGTGTCACCCTTGGAGCACAAAGTGTGTCTTGAACGACACGTAGTGATCTTTAATAAAGGTGAGTCAATGAACCTAGGTTCCTAGAAAACAATATCTGTTTTGACATGGTCGGACTTAAAATAATTACTAAATGAGTAACTTGTATAAATTATAAAATCTACTTAAAAAATTCTAAGACTAATTTAAAAATTTGAACCTAAGTCTAAAGTGGGTAAGAAGACAAAAAATTATACTAAAATTTTAACAAATGATGGGGGATGAAGAAAAATCAAGTTAGGAATTGAAAGAGTAAAAATTATTATCTAAAGATTTAATTATATAAATGCCTGCAAAATAATACCAAATTGGAACTAAGATAAGAAAGGAAATAAATATAAAAAGGAATGTGGAAGCATATAAAGGAATCTAGTCTAGTCTAACTAAAGAACTTTCCTAAATTAAACACAATTAAGTTTTAGAAAGACGTCAAATATTAAAAAGGAAATAGAGTGAATAAATGGATAGCTAGGAGCGATTTTAGGAGTGATTTTAGGATGGGTGAGGGCAATTGACTTTTAATTAAATTAAATAGTGAATTTTTTGTGCAACTAAGGGATCAGGTGACAAGTGTATGGGGGAGAGTAATTCCTAATTAATTTTTAGAAAACGAATTTAATGTGCAATTGGAAAGTGGACACTAAGAAAAATTTTGTAAAATAAATGGCTATGAGTAGGAATGGATCATGACTAGTATGCGTAAAGTTATGCTTTTGGAATTTATTTGACTAGTTTTTTTTGTGAGAGTTGGGATACCTAGCTCGAAAAAGAGAGAGTGGTAGCTTGACCTTACGAGGCGAGCTACGAGATAGAGTTTTATGGTTGTGTTTGTACGTGGCCCCTTTGTGTCTCAGGGTGATAAGTGGGAAGAAGAGTACCCCTAGAGTTGATTGGGACGTACTGGTGAGGTATTCATGGTTAGAGAGAGGGGAGCGGGAGGGAGCGCAAGTGTGGGAGATCATCCTCGAATTCTCGCCTTCGATTATGGTATTTTTATTTAAATTTGTAATCGCATCGGATTATTTTGTATAATCTAGTTTTTGTTTTTACCTTGTGTAACTATGTGAGATCTTAAGATCAAGAGATAAGCTCCTATATGCTTTTATAAATGATAGAGGAATATTCCTAATAATTGCATCGCCATTTTTAATGTAAATATGAGCTTGAATGTATAAATATATAAATTTTTGACCATCGTCGTTGTTAATTTTAAATATGAGCTAAATGTATACATATATAAATGTTTGACCATCGCCATTGCTAATTTCAAATTTGAGCTTGAATGTCTACATACAGAATGTTTGATCATCGTCTAGTTAATTTCAATCTGAGCTTGAATGTCTACATATAGAATGTTTGATCACTTCGCTTTAATTTGATCCTGAGTTTGTACTATCCGATCCATAAAACATTTTTTCCAAATCAAAATTTTTTCTCTAATGAGGTCGCTGCCATCCAAAATTGATGTGGAACTCATCAAACAAAAATTTGATCCTTACCCACATTTTTGCTTACTCTCCAGCAAAGTTTTACTCTAGCAATGCACATTCCACTGCTATATTGTTGGTGTAAAAACGTGCTCATACTGTGGGGGAAAATAGCAAGAGATTTTACCCTCCTTACCTCTACGTTTTTGGTGTAAAAACATGCTCAGACTATGGGGGAAACTAGAAAGATTTTTTACCCTCCTTACCTCTATGTTTTTGGTTTAAAAACGTGCTCAGACTATGAGGGAAAGTAGAAATATTTTTTACCTTCCTTATGATGTAGGAGCATCACCTTCAAAGTCAAAGACACAAGCATGGAGGCAAATATATGACATATCATCATGACCGAGCTTCAAATCAACATTTAACTCATAAGCAAATTGATTTGTTGAGATATTTTTAGAAACAACATTTTTAAATATGTCATGTTTGTAAAGTCATATAGGACTGTAAGGAGTTGCAGATAAAGAGTGTTGGATCTTATCTGGAAATACTTGTTAGTTATTGTAATAGGACAAAGTAGGAAACCACTATGACTTGATAGGATAGGTTGCAGATAGGACAACAGGAGCTTGTGGAGCCAATCCTTAGATAGTTTGTTGTGGTATTGTAAAAGTATCAAGAGATAGGGAGATAAACATGAGTAGTAGAGTAGAACAAAGTAGAAGAAAGATGCAGTGAAGAACTACAATATTATGTAACTGTTCCATGAATGAATAGAACAGATAGAATTGTCCCAAATCCTTGGACTGTATTCATTTCGATGCATGATTGAATGTGTGTTATATTCTGTGTGTGTGTGTTCTTTAGCGTATTTCGTTCATGTGT
Organism: Picea sitchensis; assembly: GCA_010110895.2. NCBI lineage: Eukaryota > Viridiplantae > Streptophyta > Pinopsida > Pinales > Pinaceae > Picea > Picea sitchensis. The sequence continues at coordinate 179,149 of SNQJ01S0002671.1, forward strand.
GATTGTTCAAGAGTTTATTGTAAGAGTTTGTGTCGAAACTGGATAAGTTTCAATTGTTTATCTTATAAAAATCATATGCACGATGTGCATCTCGTACACAAGGAGTGCTTCAACAAAGTCTCAGATTGACTCAAAGGATTTTAGAGAGAACAAGGGGACCTTAGACCAGGTGTAAGGAGTGCACAGTGTCAAAGAACTAGAACAGAGGAGCACCAGGAGGGTGAGAAGAATTTATTTTCAAGAAATCCTTCGAACTGAGTTATAGAAATCCCAAGAATGTAAGGAGTGCATGGGAAGTCAACATATTCAAGGAGATCAAGATCAGAAGATATAACACTTTTCAGAAGTGTAGACGAGACCCAAGAGATGGAGTCGCACAAGGAGAAAAGGTCAAGGCCTTTAAACACATAGAAAATATTCTAAGTCGAAAGAGATTAGAAGATCAGGAGGAGGAGAGACAATAGTCATTGGATCACAACACAGAGGACCAACAATCATATAATCAAATCAAGGTGCACAAGCGTTATCACTTTTCACATGCAGGAAAGTGGACATGCCAATGTCCCGAAGTCCCAAAGTAGTTTGGGACCGTCCATCATCTTGAAGGATGCGTTGTGAAAATACATCGGTTCTGGGTGAAGACACTCTGAGAGGAACGAGTGTACAAAAGTATGAAAGTTTTGAATCTCGGATAGCTGAAGAGTCAAGAGCCATTGATCTGTTAGGCAACACTTGTCACCAGATCATGGATTCAAGGCGGAATGCTCTAGAGGAAATAGGGTGTGGAGAAGTTAAAATTTTCGAAGGTTGAACTTCTGAAGGAGACAAGGGTCATTGATTTAAGGAAGACACTCGTCAACAAATCGTGAGTTTTGGGTAAATTTCACTGGAGTTTTAGTTTAGAATTGAGACTAACGAACCTCAAACACCCGAAGTGAATCTGGATCGTCTGATCTAGAAGAGACGTGGTGTAAATCTGTTGACTTTGGGTAAAGTCCCGAAGTAATTCATAGCCATCAGATTAAGGGAGACGTGGAATAAATCTATGCACTCCGGGTAAAGGCTTGAAGAAATACTCAACCCTCAGATCCAGAGGATAGGTGGCATAAATATGGGGATTTCAGGCAAAGAACAAAAGTAAGACTCAACCATCCAATATAAGTGGACACACGACATAAATTTGCATACTTCGAGGAGGAGTGAAACTTTAGAGTTGAGAACTATGAAGTCTGTTGATGCAAAGATATCGTAGATGTTGATCCAAGGGAGACATGCATTAGTGGATTGCCAACTCCGGGTAAAAGCCAGTAGAGGAAAAGGCTTGAGTGTTGAAACTCTCGAAGCTCGAAACACAAAATAACTCATAGCCATTGATTTAGAAGGGTTAGGCCTGATGCATAGAGTTCAAAAGGACAGATCAGATTTGTCGGTTCAGAAGTATCGTCACGATCTTGAGATCAATGGTCTATTCGTATTGCAGAGACAAAATATGCTCGAACTTTAAAAGGTTTAGGGTGGGCCGCAATCTTGATCATGGTATTGGTAGGACGACACATGGAGGCTCGAGGTGAATTGCGGTGCTAAAATTAGTTTGGCTCCAAACCACTCTTGACCACACCCACAATCACGTAGTTACGTGAGGTCATCGTCCAAGGTCACATCTAGGAGGGGGCGTGAGGTTATCTCCCAAGGTCACATCTAGGAGGGGGCTTATCAGAAAAGGAGGTAGTGCCCAAACTATGAGATTTCACAAGCGCGAAGATGAAGGTCGAGAGTGCCATTAGACCTGCACCAAAAATCCGAAAGGGCATCTGTTTAAATACAGAATGAAACCATCAAGTTTTCAAAGAGTCATTTGACTCCATAAGCGGAGATCCTTGATTGAGAGGTCATTTATACCTACGGGGGAGTAGGGGGGTTGCATCATGTGTTATTAGAGATGATATTGATTTTGTTTGTAGAAAACAGACAAAGGAGAAAGGAGATAAATTGGTATCATTTGTGGTATCAAAATTTTGTTTCTGTTTTAAGGCATCAGAAGGTGACGTAGTGAAATCATGCCACCTAGAAGGCATAGAGCGAATGCAAAAAAGGAAGAAGAAATGAGGCGACTCAGAATGATATTGGACGCCATGGAAACAACGCAGAGGAGAGAACCAAACATTGGAGATATCAATGAAGCTGAGAGAGAAGAGAAAGAGGTCAAAGAAGATGTAGAAGAGGATACTACAGAAGAACGCTTACTGAAATTTGTTTCGAGAATAAAGGCCAGAGAAAAAGTAGAGGTACCAATGTATGAAGAAAATTTATAAGTTGAAGAATTGTTGGATTGGGTACATGCTATGGACAAGTACTTCAATTATGAATATATTGAATAATAAAAGATGGTGAAGCATGTTGTGACAAGACTAAAAGGTCATGCAACACTATGGTGCGATGAACTGCAAGCCAAACATAGGTGCAATGGCAAGTAGAAAATTAAAAGTTGGGATATGATGGTAGCCAAGATAAAATCCAAATTTATCTTGAAGGATTACCAAAAAAATTTGTTCAGAAGATTGTAGAACCTGAGATAGAAAATATTATCAGTGAAGGCGTACACTGAATAATTTTACGGGCTCAACATGAGGGCTAGACAAAAAGAGAATGAAGATGAAAAAACAACCAGGTATATCAATGGGCTAAGATATGAAATGCAAGAGGATATCAGCATGATGTCTTCTAGTAAAGTCGAGGATGCTTATCAAGCATCCTTGAAATCTGAAGAGAAATTGGCTAGGAAACAAAGATAATGACACAGAGGAGGAAATTCAAGTAGAGGTAAGGGAATGAGCAGAGAGAAGTTCCAGAAGCCGAAGCATGAAGATGGAAAACAACATAGTCACCTTGAGAAAGGTGGAAGTTTTAAGGAAAGACAACATGGAGGAAGAAGCTCATTTTCCATAGGAAGAGGAAAAGCCAAAGGAGGTGAATTTATATGTTATGCCTGTGGAAAACTAGGGAACAAGTCTTGGAAATGTCCCAATAGAAAGAAAGAAGGAGGAGGAGAAGCACACATTGTTGAGGCACAAAAGCATGTGGAAGAAGATGCAACAGAAGGAGGAAATAAACTCATGATGAGGAAAATTATTCTTAAACTAGAGAAGGAGGTAGAGGAACCATTTCAATGAACAAGTCTGTTTAGAACTGCTTGCAAGATGAAAGACAAAGTTTGCAAGGTGATCATAGATAGTGAGAGCATTGAAAATCTAGTATCCACAGAGATGGTGGAGAAATTGGAGCTGAAGACAACTGCACATCCAAATCCATACAAGGTATCATGGTTGCAGAAAGGACATGAAGTAATGGTATTCAACAATGTCAATTTGAATTTAAAATAGGAGGTTATAGGGATGAAATATTATGTGATGTAATTCCTATGGATGTTTGTCATATTTTATTGGGGAGACCATGGAAGTTTGACAAAAACGTTATCCATGATGAAAGAAAGAATACTTATACCCTAGAAAAGAATGGTAGGACACATATGTTGTTTCCAATAGAATACAAAGAGCAAAAGATGGAATCTAGTTCAAGTATACTTCTCATGAGTGGAAAGGAATTATTGAATGAAGTCAAGAAGGAGAAAGAAATGTAGTTTTTTGTAGTGAGGAATCCAAGAGTTATCCTTACAAATATGTATGTGGAGGATTTACCTGAAGAAATCCAGGAACTGTTGGAAAAATTTGCTGACATAGTAGTGGATGAGTTACCACACTCATTGCCACCCATTAGGAGTATAATCCATCATATTGACCTTATTCTAGGAGCTAGTTTACCAAACAAATCATCTTATAGGTTGACACCTAGAGAGAATGAGGAATTCAAAAATAAAGTCCAGGAGTTGTTGGATAAAGGTTTAGTCAGGGAAAGCCTAAGTCCATGTGTAGTACTAACTGTGTTAAGTCCAAAGAAGGATGAAGGATGGAGAATGTGTACAGATTCCATATCCATCAACAAGATCACGATTAGGTATAGATTTCCTTTACCCAGGATGGATGATTTGATGGATTGTTTGAGTGGAGCAAGCTATTTTCCAAGATAGACCTGAAGAGTGGATATCATCAAATAAAGATGAGAGAGGGAGATGAATGGAAAACAACATTCAAGACAAATGAAGGTTTGTTTGAATGGTTGGTCATGCCATTTGGGTTGAAAAACACACGAAGCACATTTATGAGATTAATGAATGAAGTATTGAAATACTTCATAGGAAAAATTTTCATAGTATATATGGATGACATACTAATCTTCAGTAAGATAGAGGGAGAACACTTAAGACATCTGACATCAGTGATGGAAAAGTTGCAGCAAGAAAAAATGTTGACAAATCAGAAGAAAGTCTCTTTTATGAAGAAAGAACTCATATACTTGGGTTTTGTGATATCTTCAAATGAATTGAAAATGGATCCAGAAAAGGTGAGAGAAATCAAAGAATGGCCATCACTAGTAAGCGTATTTGAGTTAAGAATTTTTCATGGGTTAGCAAGTTTTTATAGAAAGTTTATCAAAAATTTCAGTGGTATATGTACGCCCATGCTGGAAACTATGAAGAAAAAACACAAGTCTTTTGGTTGGATAGAGAAAGATGAAAAAAGTTTCAAAGTGTTGAAGAAGAAGATCACTGAACAACCAATTCTGGTCTTACCAGATTTTGGAAAAACATTTCAAGTGAGATGTGATGCAAGTCAATTAGCTATTGGAGTAGTCTTGAGTTAGGATAATAGGGCAGTTGCTTATTTCAGTGAAAATTTGAATGAAACCAAGAAGAAGTATTCCACATATGGCAAAGAATTTTATGCAGTGATTCAATCTTTAAAGAAGTGGAGGCACTATCTAATTCCCAAGGAATTTGTGTTGTACAGTTATAATCAAGCTTTGCAATTTATTACTAGGCAAGAAAAGTTGAATCAAAGACATGCTAAATGGGTAGAATTTATGCAGAATTTTAATTTTTTTATCAAACATATTGCTGGAACAACTAACAAAGTTGTAGACGCTTTGATTCAGAGGAGTTTAAACGTACAAGAATTCCAAGTGGAGACCTTAGGGTTTGAATACCTCAAGGAAATGTATCGAGAAGATACACATTTTAAGGAAGCTTATAAGGCATGTAAGAATCCTTTTTTGGGAGACATAAGCCCATGGAATGAATATTTGATCCAGGATGGATTATTGTTCAAAGGAATCCAACTATGCATACCGAAATGCTCAATGAGCGATAACCTGCTGAAAGAGAAACACCGTGTAGGTTTAGCTGGACATTTTGGTTATGATAAGACATTTTCACAGCTGATCAATTCATATTATTGGTCGATTATGAGGGAAGAGGTGAAACATTTTGTGAACAAATAAAAAATTTGTTAGTATGCAAAAGGAATACAACAGAACACTGGTCTGTATCAGCCATTACCAATTCCAGAAAGGTCGTGGGATGCAATCAGTATGGATTTTGTATTGGGATTTCCTAGAACTCAAAAAGGGAGTGATTCCATATTTGTTGTGGTGGAAATATTTTAAAAAATGACACATTTCATACTATGCCAGAAAACAAATGATTCTACACACATAGCCATTTTTTTTTTCACAAAAGTGGTGAGACTACATGGATTTCATAGGAGCATAATCTCAAACAGGGACACCAAATTTGTAGGACAATTTTGGAGGACTCTATGGAAGAGGCTAGGGAAAAAATTATCCTTTAGTTCAACATATCATCCTCAAACAAATGGACACACTAAAGTAGTAAATAGGAGTTTGGGAAACTTATTAAGAAGTTTACTCATTGAGAAAGGTCGTCAATGGGATCAGATTCTGGCACAAGCATAATTTTCATTCAATAATTTAGTGAACACGAGCACAGGGAACAATGCATTTGATATTGTGTATGGTATACAGCCAAGAGGGATTACAAAGTTGAGAGATATGAATCAAGATGAGTTCAGAAGTGTTGGAGCAAAGGATTTTTCAACATAAATGTAGATAGTCCATGACAGAGTCAGAAAACAACTATAGGACAACAACCAAAAATATAAGAACCGAGTTGATTAGAAGAGGAGAGAAGTTCAATTCGAAGTAGGAGATGAAGTTTTAGCTCATTTGCAAAAAGAAAGGTTTCCAAGGGGAACGTATAACAAGTTGAAGATGAAAAACATAGGACCATGCAAAATTTGTAGAAAATTTGCAACCAATGCTTATGATATTGAGTTGCCAGACAATGTTGTGATATCGTCGATATTCAATGTTCCAGACCTGTATCCTTACAGGAGATATTAAGAAGGAGAATCAGATGATGAAAAAAACCTCATATGGAGAAATTCATTGAACAAAGAATTGGAAAGAAGACCAGGAGGAAGACATATCCTAAATACTTAGTGAAGTAGAAAAATCATCTAGTGGAAGATTCAAGTTGGGTCACTAAATCTGATATTGTGAAGCATGGAAAGACAGTGCAGGATCTCATGGATAGGAGTCCATGAATATTTTAACGAGAGGACTGTGATGTAGGAGCATTGCCTTAAAAGTCAAAGATGCAAGCGTGGAGGCAAAGATATGACATCTCAACATGACAGAGTTTCAAATCAACATTTAACTCAGAAGAAAATCGAGTTGTTGAGATATTTTTGGAAACAACATTTTTATCTATGTCGGGTTTGTAAAGTCGTATAGGACTATAAGGAGTTGCAGATATAGAGTGTCGGCTCTTATCTGGAAATACATGTTAGTTATTGTAATAGGACAAAGTAGGTAACCACTATGACTTGATAGGATAGGTTGCATACAAGACGATAGGAGCTCGTGGAGCCAATCCTTAGTTTTTTGTGGTATTGTAAAAGTATCAAGAGACAGGGAGATAGATATCAATAGTAGAGAAGAACATAGTAGAAGAAAGACGCAGTGAAGAACTGCAATATTATGTAATTGTTCCATGAATGAATAGAAGAAACATAATTGTCCCAAATCCTTGGACTGTATTCATTTTAATGCATTATTGAATGAATTTTATATTATCTGTGTGTGTGTTATTTAGTGTATTTCATTCATGTGTGATTGTTCAAGATTTGATTGTATGAGTTTGTGATGAAACTAGATAAGTTTCAATTGTTTCTCTTTTGAAACTCATATGCAAGGTGTGCATCTCATACACAAGAAGTGCATCGACATAGTCTCGGATTGACTCAAAGGAGTTCATAGAGAACAAGGGGAAATTGGACTAGGTGCAAGGAGTGCACAATGTTGAGTGACCAAGCATTGAAGAACCAAAATAGAGGAGCGCCAAGAGGGTGAGAAGAATTTATTTTCAAGAAATCCTTGGAACTGAGTTATCAAAATCTCAGGAATTCAAGGACTGCATGGGAATTCAAAATATTCAAGGAGATCTAGCTAAGAAGATATAACACTTTTTGGAAGTGTATACGAGACCCAGGAGACAGACTCGTAGGAGGAGAAAAGGTTGAGGCCTTTGAACACTTAGAAAATATTCTAAGAAAGAAGAGATCACAAGCTCAAGAGGAGGAGCGACAACAATCATTAGATCACAACATAGAGGACCAACAACCATATGATCAAAGAAAGGTGCATGAGCCTTAGTGCTTTTCACATGCAAGAGACTAGACTATCCAAAGTCCCGAAGTCCCAAAATAGTTTGGGACCGTCCATCATTTGGAAGGACGCATGGTGAAAATCCATCGATTCTGGGTGAAGACACTTTGGGAGGAATGAGTGTACAAAATTTTGAAACTTTTGAATCCTGAATAGCCGAAGAGTCGAGAGTCATCGATCTATGAGGGGACACTTATCACCAAATATTCAATTCCGAGCTGAATTCTCCAGAAGAAACAAGGTGTGGAGAAGTTAAAATTTTCGGAGGATGAAGTTACGAAGGAGACAAGGGTCATTGATTTAAGGAGGAAACACATCAATAGATCATGAGTTCTGGGTAAATTGCATTGTAGTTTCAATTGAGAATTGATACTGCCGAACCCTGAAGACCTGAAGTGAATTTGGATTGTCTGATCCAGAAGAGACGTGGTGTAAATCTATGGACTTCGGGTAAAGTCCTGAAGTAATTCATAGCCACCAGATTAAGGGGGACATGGCATAAATCTGTGCACTCCGGGTAAAGGCCTAAATAAATCCTCAACCATTATATGCAGAGAACAGGTGACATAAATATGGGGATTTTGGACAAAGACCCGAAGTAATCCTAAACCATTCGATTAAAGTGGACAAGTAGGAGAAATCTGTATACTTCGAGGAGGAGTGAAAGTCGACAGTTGAGAACTTCGAAGTTCGATAACGCAAAGAGATAGCATACGTTGATCCAAGGGAGACACGTGTCAGTGTATCATCAACTCCATGTAAAATCCAGTGGGGGAAAGGGCTTGAGAGTTGTAACTCTCGTAGCCTGAATCACAAAATAAATCACATTCGTTGATGTAGAAGGGTTAGACCTGATCCGTAGAATTCAAAAGGATAGATCTGAGCCGTCGGTTCAGAAGTACCGTCAAGATTGTGAGATCGACAGTCCCGTATTATTACGGGGAAAGAGGATGCTTGAACTTTAAAAATTTGAGGGTGGGCCGCAATCGAGACCATGGTATTGGCAGGAGGACATGTGGAGGCTTGAGCTGAATTGTGTGGCAAAACGTAGCTTGGTTCCAAGCCACTCTTGGCCGTGCCTGCAACCATGTGGTTACATGAGGTCATCACCCAAGGTCACATCTAGGAGGGGGCGTGAGGTCATCACCCAAGGTCACATCTAGGAGAGGGATTATTAGAAAAGGATCTAGCACCCAAACTCTGATATTTCACAAGTGCAAAGAGGAAGGTCGTGGGTGCCATTATACCTACAAAAGAAAGACGAAAGGGCATGTGCTTAAATACAGAACGAAACCATAAAGGTTTTAGAGATTCGATTGACTCTAGAAGTGGATATCCTTGACCGAGAGGTTGTGTATCCCTTCAGGGGAGTAGGGTGGATGCATCACCTTACCTCTGCATTTTTGGTGTAAAAACATGCTCAGACTGTGGGAGAAGATAGTAAGAGTTTTCACCCTCCTTAGCTCTACATTTTTCATGTAACAAAACATGATTAGACTGTGGGGGAAAACAACATGCATTTGTACCATGTTTATCTTTGTGTTTCTATGTGTAAAATGTGCTAGCTCGTGGGGGAAACTAGCATGCATTTTTACTATCTTCATCTCTCTGTTTTTTTTTGTGTAAAATGTGTTAGCTTGTGGGGGAACCAACATGAGTTTTTACCTTCTTTATCTTTTCGTGTTGCTCACTATTTTTTCCCATAACTTTCCTCATTATCTCTACGTTGATGGGGAATTTACCAACTCTGTGTTTTCCTTCATGTATCTTTTTTATTAAGTCCCTACCTTTTTCTTATTCCTACATTTTTTTTTGGCTTTAGAAACTTCCCTGCACATTGGAGTGTCCTTTAGCTTCATTTTCTTTTAGTTAGTAATATTCAAAGGAATATATATTCTTTCAATGCGATCACATAGTTTTATATGTAACCTTTTCCTTATGATGTCTAGAGGTCTTCAAGTTTAATATTCGTTTTTAAGTGTCATTTTATATCTCAATGTTAATTTTAATGAGCACTTTAGATATATATGAACTGTCAATAAAAGGCTCTACTGAATGCTTGATTTATTTTTGGGTCAGTATAAATGAATGAAATAATTCTATTCGTGTATGCATTATAGGTGATGTATCAAATTTACTTGAGTATGAATTAAATTATTTAAGGACTACTGTAGATTAATAGCACCTAAGTTGGGGACTTTACAATGTAAATTGTAAGCCTCATTGAAAAACATGACTACTTTGCGCATGAATTGGAATTGATACTTATTTTGCACCATGTATTAAAAGAGATGTATTGAATGTTTGGATGTGATTTGATTACACGAGCGCCTTGATTAATGTTGATGTGTGATCAATTTAACAATTAGATTGCTTACGCGCCTTGAAAACGTAGAGGGGTGATTACTTAAGTAAATAAATCATTCACGTGCTACGATATAAATGTTGATGAATTCCCCGTTATGAACAACGTTGATGTATAATGATATGTGTATAATATACCATTGCTTCCCTTAAATTGATGTATGATTGGTTGAGTAGATAGCTTGGTTGTGCCATGAGATAAATCCATACTTTTCTATGGTGAAATGAATAATTAATAATTGATGAATGATTGAGTTATAAATTCACCTTTTGTGCTTCACTTTTTCTTAGACATAACAAAGGGTTGTTACATATGGTATCATAGTGGGTTGAACCCTGCAACTGTGGATCGTCACACCTTCCACTGTATTATAAACTTGATTAATAACTTAGCACTATTTAAAATTTTAACCTATCCATGTGGTAATAAAGGTTAGAGGATGCCTCAGAGGTTGACAACGTGGTGCTAGGGGAGGAGGTGTGACACCTCCAGAAGAGCCCACCCCCTAGGGGTATAAACCCTAAGGGGAAGAACAAGTCTTTGGGTAGGATCCAGTTTCTGTAAGAGCTATGGATGGTCTGACAAGGTCCTTCCAGGGAAATGTCATAGGCCTTAATTAACGGTCTGGAAGAGATGAGGCCAGGGTGCATGTACCCCCTGAAGTTCCACAACACGCCCAAGCCGGTGTTGGTAGCATTCATGGAGAACTCAATATGGTCAAGTTATTGAGTTCTTGGGTGCCATGGATGTCGTAGTCGTTGAGACATGTTTGGAGAACTTGGAAATGTGCTTCTCACTTTTTGACTACACCTCCAACATGAAAGTGCGCACGATGGTCTTTCAGTTGAACATGAGTGATCTTCTATGGTGGAAGATGCTCCTACCACAAATGAACATGGTTGTTGAAGAATTTGTTGACGATTAAAATCGTAATGATGAATTCCACCTGCAAAGTATTGCTAGAAGTGCTATTATTTAACTATGATAATAATATAATACTAGTAGGTGGGACCCCGTTGTAGACTAGAGGCACAAGGATAGACATATTACACATGTTTAGTTGTTGTTGTTGTGATGTTTCCTACAAAGTCCTACCTTTTTGACGATGCAGTATTGGTTTCATTTGGTGTGAAAATAAGTGGATAATGCATTATTGTGGAATGCTTTTGGTAATCACTTGAGACATAGAACAATTTCTATGGGTATCAGGATCATGTTGTTTACTATTGATATGTTATAAACTTGTTACTAATTATTTTCTTGATTACTTAGCTAGATATATGCAAGGGATACTTAATGGTAGCATGATCAAAACAAAGGGAAATTATTGAAAGGTTCTATATTTCAAACAAAAGGGAAGAAACTATGTATTTGAGCTATAATAAAAGACTATATATAAATTTCGAATGAAAGAATTATTGGATACTAGTGTTAGTCCTAGTTGTTATGTTATTTGTTTGGTTAATGGACTCTGCAAACTTTATTAAAATTGAATGGATGCGCATATAGAAATGTTGATATGGATTATTGTGTGGATTTATGGCTAGGATTAACGTATGAAATCGCTCAGGTGGCGCATTATGCAATAGATATGGTATCAGATCTTACGATGGATTGGCATTGATTATGCATTGGTTATATCGTTTGATTTATTGGTGGATGTTATGCTTATTGGGTTGTCTTGTACTCGGAATTGAATGGGGCCAGGTGATGGAAGCGATGTGCATTTACTGCATGTCACTCCAAACCTTCCCTATCGCCTGTCACCCTAGCATTATTCCATTGTTTCATTTTTCTCTCTGTTGGTTGTGAAGATCCGTGTTTTTAGGTTTTTGGAAGGGAGAGCTCAACCAACTTGCCATTTAAACGTTTTTCCCACAGGTTTGATTTTTTTCTCTCCATCCATGATGTATTCTCTGTTGTATGAACCAAATGGTGGCTCGATGATGCTTGGATTCTATGTGTTCTTGAGATTTTCGATAGTCTGTAAATGTGGTGTTCTGGATCTCTGTGATGACTGTAAAATGTTGGAAATTGCAAGCAAAGGAATGGGTATTATTAAGTTGCGCGTTGGTTTTTTTTTCGATGAGTGTAGTTTTATGATGGGTCTCTATGGAATAATAAGTCACAGTGGTGCAATAAGGCTTTGGGTTTGATGATTGAGGGTTTTTCTTCTGTGTATCATTGTCTGTTAAATCATTTCCCTCTCGGTTGTTGTGGTCATCCTTACACATTTGCATAGAAATTGCCAACAATGGCGTGTTCTTTTATCTAACCCGAAACTATTGTTAATAGCTTGTTCCTGAATGTATTTTCACCGAAATCTTGCCAAAATTCCAATCTTGGTTGCCCGAATATTAATGCCAGACTATGTGTTTAATGGATATCACATGTGAAGGGTTTATCCACACCGCCCCTATCATTCCCACTGTAATGATGCATGTGGGATCACTGTCAATTGTTTTCAAAAGTTGTTCGACTCTTCATGTATTGAAAATAGACATTATATCTCTTTGTTTTTTGAATAACCACCATTGTTAATTTAACCCTCCTCCCTTCTCTAAAAGTATTAGAGGCACCTATGTGCACTAGGTTATTTTAGTATTACTATCTCTACTCTCCTCGGGTGTTAACTATCGATTCTATTTCCGGGACTTGGAGTAATAAGTAAGGATTGTATGGATCAATCTTGTGTCTTTTCAAAATGTCCTTTTCCACGTGGTTGATATAATTCTTAGAATACCTTCATCTCTCTGTATTTTGTTTAAAAAGATAAACATGGTCTTGTTGCCTCCCTGCATTTGATTTTGACAGAGCCTAATTTGGACTCTGAATTATCTTTTCTCTCCTCGGGCACCTTCTGGGGTTGTCAAGTATTGGTTATAAGTTAAATGGTTATGGAAGTGCTGAAATAAGCATGGTCTCTCCTCGAGTCTCTATCTAGTCCTTCTATGATAAAATTGTTTGAACAAATGAAAATGAAAACGAGTGATTGCATACAATCGAGGGTTGTCTTCCTATTCGTTATGGTTTCGCTCACTGTGTTTTATCCAGCATGGTCTTGATTTCATAAGAAGAAACCTGTGTGAATTTTACTGAGCTCGATCAGGGTTCTGGAAAGTTAAAAATATGCTTGTGTGTTAGTTTAGTTCTGTTCGATTCATATATGAGATAGTTATGATCGTGCATACTACCAATTGTTTTAAAAAGAAGTTATATATGAGATCAAGATCAAGGTTTATGTTTGCGTTGACTTTTGTTGTCATTTCAAGATTTTGTCGATTGATATGATGAATACTTGTGTATGATCGGGCATGCTTTTAAGTCTGTCCACATTGTTTTGAAAAGAAACTTGTTGATTGGAAAACAATGAATGTTGATTGTTTATCGTGGTGCATTATTGATTATAAGGGATGGATGTTGAGAATATTGCTGGACATTTTTTGATTATTTTTAAAGAAGAAGGGATCAACATTTTAATAAAAAATACTATTGAATGGAAAAAAAAATTATAAGTTATAATTGCACAGACTTTTATAAATTAAGGAATTCATGGAAATTTAATTATTGAAACAACAAGTGGTTTTGTATACAATTTAGGAACAATGAATGTTGGTGCTTTTTGGATTGATTTTGAATAGAGTTATGATTGTTTTATTTATTTAATTTATTTTATGAAGATTATCCATCAATTTCCCTTTCATTTTCTCACTTTTTCGATCGATACAAATCCCCTCACAATCCCAAATTCATTTTGCATGCCATGTGCTTAAAATTAAATTAAAACTCTAAATTACAGTGATTAAGAAATAACACAGAGTTGGATCACAATTGATATGATTTGGTTATGGTTTCACAGTCGATTGTTCAATGAATTGTTGAGCAGTAATCATGTTCTTTGATGCAGGAGCATCGCAAATACCAAGCGAGTGTGGAGCAAGCGCAACGTATTTTTTTAAGCTCATGATAAATTGCTTGAAAAACTTTTTGAAGTTGATGCATCAAATCTTTAATGAATCCATTTATGAAGGAGCGCCTTTGTATATTGTATTGGACCTTGAGCGATTCGCTCTCGTCCTTAGCAGATAGGAGGCATTTAAAGTAGTTAATGCAAGTAGATAGGAATTTAATTCTAGATTATACAGTTTTAGGAAGAAAGAGGGAAACGGGATATAGACACCTTCATTGTGTATTGTAACAGAAGTGTGAGTAGGCAAGCAAGAAAGAAAATAGAAGAGAGCTGTAGAAGAACACCCATGTACAGATATTGAATTAATAGAAGGAGTTGATTCAGATTCATGGTTTTGTGTCTCTCTCCGTGTGTGTGTTGATGATATGCTCATGAATGTTTGTTTTCTGTTATGCATTTTCTTTGATATGCTGTGCATATGATTTCATGTTTGAGTTTGAAATCTGAAGGGAAGAAGGAATGAGTTTCAATTTTTTCTCTGTTTGACAAAGGATTTCTGAGTCGAAAACATCCGCAAGGAGTGCGTTGATGGAGGCTCAGGTAGTTTAACTCTTGTTCTCCTTCACCCAGAAGTGAAATTAGTTTGTTGGAGCCGTGCAAGGAGTGCGCAGGATAAGAAAATCCTCAGAATTGCGATTCTGAGCAGAGTAATTGAAGGACTGCTGCTGCAGGTGTGCGCAGAGTCGAAGTCTTCAAACACTTGGAAGTGTTTGAGAGTTTGCTGCAAGAAGCGCGACCAAGAGGTTTCTTTCTGAGGATTTGAAGCCGTGGAAAAGCTCAGGAGATATAGAACCTTCGAGTAATTGTTAAGAGAAGCACAGGGAGCTTATGCCATGAAGATTTCAACAGGCATCGTAAATCTGAGTGCAGGTTGGACGAGTTCCACAGAGGAACATATAGTAATTTTGCAGATTTCCCAAGAAGGAATGGACGGTCGATATTCTCTAGGGAGGATTCGTCAAATACTGCGAGCCGTTAGATCTTGTGGATGTGAAAGGGTGATACAGTGAAGGTATCAAAAAGGTCCAAAGCTTAGGAGGGGTAGAACCGTTGATTTGAGCCATAGGGGCCGTCGGATTTACACGTGAAATTGGGTATCGGGGTTTCATGGGTTGAAACTCCATAACACTACATCAGAAATCGCGATATTGCGATACGCGATATCCCGATAGAAAAAAGGGAATAGTGTGGGCCACATCGGAGCAGGCGAGTGGACAGGTGGCTTCCATTTCGGAGTTTCACGGTTGGAAGTCCCGTAAACATAGTAGCAGGAATCGCAAAATCGCAAAATGTGACTTCCCGAAAAGTTACAAGAGCATGGGGCACATTAAAGTCAACAGGTGGATAGGTGGCACACTGTATTGGGATTTGGAGAAAGGAAAGTCCCAAAAACATCGACACTAGGATTCACGATATAGCGAAGTCCGAAATACCGGCAAGGTGACAGGAGCATTGAAAAGTCAACCCGCGAGCGCACCGGAGTTTTGACGTATCGGGCACTGGGAGTCGGTGATGCATGTTGTTTGATGTTGCGAGTAGCGATATTGCGATAGGAGAAGGTCAACGTTGATTAGTTGTCGGGTCTCGGGGATTTGAGAGGTCTATGCTCAACCATTGGACCCGCGAAGTCGCGAGTTTCAATCTTCCGAGAACAAAGAGGAGATCGCAAGGAGAGTTACTGTGGGTGCAGATAATTCCCGATAGGGGATTAGAAGGACTTTGTAGTTCTTTGGGATGAGGGAGAAAGAAGGTCCTATGAGTGAACGTGCCTGGAGGGTGTGTTTTCATCAGAGTGGTATCAGAGAAGAAATTTATGTTTGTATATTTCAAGCAGAAGGAGTTGGCAAGGGAAGCCATAGCAGGAAAGAGTCTTTTCTTTCTGTAGAAGAGAAGAAGAAAATTCCTCATGCCACCAAGGAGACGGGATATATAGTCACCCGATCCATAAGAAAGAGAAAACCCGAGAAGAAGGGGAAGACAAGCACAAAATCCAGAAATGGAAAGAAAGATACGAGATCTCCGAGCAAGACTTGAAGACATGGAGACAGTGCGAGGGATCTTAGCAATTTTGAAAGCGAAGCTAAAGTTGAACAAGAAAGAGAAGTTGCAGTTGAGGATGCAGACAATGAGCGATTAATAAAAGCTATCGCCCAGATGAGTTCAAAGGCAAAGATGGGCATTCCAATTTATGAAGGGAATCTAGATGCAGAAGAGCTTCTAGACTGGATTAGAGCTCTTGACACTTATTTCGACTATGAAGATGTCGAAAAGGATAAGAAAGTCAGGCATGCTTTCACGAGATTGAAGGGACATGAAACATTATGGTGGGATGAGCTGCAAGCAGATAGACGCTGCAAGGGCAAGCAGAAAATTAAAAACTGGGATCAAATGATTGCAAATATGAAGGAAAAGTTCATCCCGAGAGATTATCAAATCACTCTGTTCAGGAGGATGCAGAACCTGAGACAGAAGCTGATGACAGTGAAAGAATACATGGAGGACTTCTATCAGCTGAATATCAGGGCAGGTCATCGGGAGAGAGATGATGAAAAAGTAGCCAGGTATATGAATGGCCCGAGATACGATATCCAGGACGAGATGAGTATGAAAACCATCCGAACGGTGGAGGATGCCTATCAAATGGATTTGAAAGCAGAAGAGAAGTTGAGCCGTAAGCAAGGATAGCAAGGCCGAGGAAGGAGTCAGCCCAAGGGCAAATCGGTTACCCAAGATAAGTTCCAGAAATCGAAGGACGACTAGAAAAAGCCTCAGACTAGAACTGAAAGAGGTGGAAGTTCGCAGCGAGGCCAGCAAGATGAACAAAAAGGGAAACATACCAAGCAGAGCAGAGGATACACTGATAATAACATGTTTCCTCATACCAGAGGTAGAGGAAGAGGAAGAGGTGGAGTAATCACATGCTTCACGTGTGGAAAAAATGGGCACAAGTCCTATGACTATCCAGATAAAAAGAAGGATGCAGGAGGAGCTCACATCGCCGAGGCACAGAGGCGAGATGTTGAAGCGAAAGATGCAGAAGGCGGAAGGTTATTAATGATGTGTAAGGTTCTCTTAACACCCGAGAAGGAGGTGGGGGACTCAGCTCAAAGAAACAGACTTTTCAGGACTGCTTGCAAGACCAAAGACAGGGTGTGCAAAGTTATAGTTGATAGCGGTAGCACAGACAATCTCGTTTCAACTGAGATGGTGGAGAAACTAGAGCTGGAGACGACTGATCACTCGAGCCTGTACAAATTTTCGTGGTTGTAGAAGGGACATCACGTAAATGTCACTAAACAATGTTTAGTTGAATTCAAAATAGGGGGGTATAATGATAAAATACTCTGTGATGTTATCCCTATGGATGTCTGTCATTTATTGCTGGGCAGACCATGGCAATATGACAGGAACGTAATTCATGATGGGAAGATGAATACGTATACACTAGAGAAGAATGGGAGGAAGCATATGTTGCTCCCGATTAAAGATAAGGAGGCAAAACCAGAAGTGAGAAATACTGTACTCCTCATGAGTGGGAAAGATCTTCTTACGGAAGTGAAGAACAAATAAGATCCACAATTCTTTGTGGTCAGGAAACCGAGAATCGTTTTGACCATCATGAGAGTGGATGATTTGCCAAGAGAAATTCAGGAACTGCTAGAAGAGTTCGCTGACATCGTGGTAGACGAATTACCTCATTTGTTACCGTCGATGAGGAGTGTGAGTCATCACATAGACCTCATACTAGGAGCTAGTTTGCCGAATAAGGCCACGTACAGGTTGACGCCGCAAGAGAACGAAGAGGTCAAGAAGCAGGTCCAAGAGATACTAGACAAAGGATTGGTCAGGGAAAGTTTAAGCCCGTGTGTCATTCCAACGGTACTGAGTCCAAAGAAAGATGGAGGTTGGATAATGTGCAATGATTCCAGAGCCATGAACAAGATAACTATCAGGTATAGATTTCCATTACCATGGATGGATGATTTAATGGACTGTTTAAGTGGAGCTAAATTTTTTTCAAAGATTGATCTGAAAAGCGGATATGATCAAATTCGCATGAGGGAAGGCGATGAGTGGAAGATGGCCTTCAAAACCAACGAAGGGATGTACGAATGGCTTGTCATGCCATTTGGCTTGATGAATGTGCCGAGTAACTTTATGAGGTTAATTAATGAAATCCTAAGGGAATTCATTGGGAAGTTTTTCATTGTATATCTGGATGACATATTGATTTTCAGAAAAACAAAAGTCGAACATCTGAAGCACTTAGCTACAATAATGAAGAAGCTACAACAGGAGAAGCTATTGGTAAACATGAGGAAATCTTCATTCATGAAGACATAACTCATTTACTTAGGATTTGTCATATCGGTGAATGAACTGAAGATGGATCCAGGTAAGGTGGAGGTAATTAAAAATTGGCCATCACCGAGAAATATTTTTGAGGTGAGGAGTTTTCATGGATTGGCTAGTTTCTACCGGAAGTTCATCAAAAATTTCAGTGGGATTAGCACAATGATGATGGATACAGTCAAGAAAAGACATAAATCTTTTCATTGGACTGAAGAGGAAAAAATAAGTTTCAAATTGCTGAAACGGAAGATCACAGAACAACCGGTTCTAGTGTTGTCGGATTTTAAAAAGACGTTCCAGGTGAAATGTGACATGAGTGGGTTTTCCATAGGAGAGGTCTTAAGTCAGGAGGACAGACCAATTTCATATTTCAGCGAGAAGCTGAATGAGGAAAAAGAAAAATATTCCACATACGATAAGGAATTCTATGCCATCATACAGGCATTGAAAAAATGGAAGCACTATTTGATTCCAAGGGAATTTGTTTTATATAGTGATAACCATGCATTGCAATATGTAAATCAATAGGATAAGTTGAATCAGAGGCATGTTAAGTGGGTTGAATACATGCAGAATTTTACATTTGTAATTAAGCATATTTTGGGTACTGCTAACAAAGTGGTTGATGCTTTGAGCAAGAAATGTTTGCTGATGCAAGAGTTCAAAGTCTGGATGTTAGGCTTTGATGATCTTAAGGAAATGTATACAGCTGATCAAGATTTTAGTGAAGCGTATGGCGCAGCTGAGAAACCAATTCTCAGAGACAAAAGCCAGTGGATAGAGTATGTGATCTAGGGAGGATTGTTGTTTAAGGACAATCAATTGTGTATTCCGAATTGCTCCATGAGGGAGAATCTGTTAAGAGAAAAACACAGTGGAGGCTTAGCAGGACATTTTGGTCACGACAAAACATTTTCAAAGCTGAGTGAATAATACTTTTGGATAGGGATGCGGTCAGAAGTCAAGAGGTTTGTCGATAGGTGTAGAATTTTCCAGCATTCGAAGGGCAGAAAGCAGATTGCAAGATTCTATCAACCATTACCCATACTCGAGAGACTGTGGGATGAAATTAGCATGGATTTCATATTGGGATTACCAAGGACGCAAAGAGGACATGATTCAGTCTTTGTGGTAGTCAATAGGTTTTCCAAAATGGCACATTTTATCTCATGCCAGAAAACCAGCGATGTGACTCACATCGCAAATCTGTTTTTCAAGGAGGTCGTTCGACTTCACGGCTTACCCAAAAGTATAGTTTCAGATAGAGATACAAAGTTCATTGGACATTTCTGGAGGACACTGTGGAAGAAGATGGGGACTAACTTGATGTTTAGTTCTGCCTATCATCCGCAGACGGATGGAAAAACATAAGTGGTGAACAGAAGTCTGGGAGACTTGCTGAGAAGCTTGGTGATAGAGCACCACAGCCAGTGGGATAGTATATTTCCACAGGCAGAGTTCGCATACAATGACTCAGTGAATAGGAGCACAGGAAGAAGTCCATTTCAGATTGTATACGGCATGTAGCCGAGAGGAGTTTCTGAACTAAGTGATTCTGAACAGATGATAACTAAGAGTGCAAGTGCTGAACAATTTGCAGAGGCGATGAAAGAACTTCACGGCCAGGTGAAGCAGCGATTGACAGATTCAAACCAAGAATATAAGCGCAAAGCCGATCAGCGGAAGAGAAAACTTCAGTTCGAGGTTGGTGAGTTAGTTCTGGCACATTTGAGGAAAGAAAGGTTCCTGAGGGGAACATACAATAAACTAAAGATGAAGAAAATTGGGCCATGTAAGGTCTTAAAGAAATTGGGGTAAAATGCTTATGAGATCAAGTTACCGGATGGGATCAGAATATCTCTGATATTCAACGTTGCAGATTTATATCCATATAAAGGTGATAAAATAGGAGCAGAAAGTGATGATCAACCAGAGGTTCAGTGGCAGAAGCAGATGTCGATTGCAGAGAAGCCGCAAATGGAGTGTATACTGGACAAGAAGGTGAGAAAGAGGACCAGGCAAAAGGAATACTATGAATATTTGGTCAAGTGGAAGGGCCATCCAGTGGAAGATGCCAGACCATGGACAGACCATGGTCTGGCATCTTCCATGGACAGACCATGGAAGATATACAGAAGCAGATATACAGAAGCATGGACAGACCATGCAAGAGCTCCTGGATAGGAGCCCATGAAATTTTTCAAGCGAGGGAGTATGATGCAGGAGCATCGAAAATACCAAGCGAGTGTGGAGCAAGCGCAACGTATTTTTTTAAGCTCATGATAAATTGCTTGAATTTTTTTTTGAAATTGATGCGCCAAATATTTAATGAAGCCATTTATGAAGGAGCACCTTTGTATATTGTATTGGACCTTGAGCGATTCTCTCTCGTCCTTAGCAGATAGGAGGCATTTAAAGTAGTTAATGCAAGTAGATACGAATTTAATTCTAGATTATACAGTTTTAGGAAGAAAGAGGGAAACGGGTTATAGACACCCTCATTGTTTATTGTAACAGAAGTGTGAGAAGGCAAGCAAGCAAGAAAATAGCAGAGAGCTGTAGAAGAACACCCATGTACAGATCTTGAATTAATAGAAGGAGTTGATTCAGATTCATGGTTTTGTGTCTCTCTCCGTGTGTGTGTTGATGATATGCTCATGAATGTTTGTTTTCTATTATGCATTTGCTTTGATATGCTATGCATATGATTTCATGTTTGACTTTGAAATCTCAAGGGAAGAAGGAACGAGTTTCAATTGTTTCTTTGTTTGAGCAAGGATTTCTACAAGGAGTGCAGTCGAAAACATCTGCAAGGAGTGCATTGATGGAGGTTCAGGTAGTTTAACTCTTGTTCTCATTCACCTAGAAGTGAAATTAGTTTGCTAGAGCTGTGAAAGGAGTGTGCAAGCTAAGAAAAGCCTCAGAATTGTGATTCCAAGCAGAGTAATTGAAGGACGGCTGCTGCAGGTGTGCGCAGAGTCGAAGTCTTCAAACACTTGGAAGTGTTTGAGATTTTGCTACAAGGAGCGCGAGCAAGAGGTTTCTTTCTGAGGATTTGAAGTTGTGGAAAAGCTTAGGAGATATAGAACCTTCGATTAATTGTTAAGAGAATCACAGGGAGATTGTTTTGTGAAGAGTTCAACAGGCGTCGTAAATTTGAGTGCAGGTTGGACGAGTTCCGCGGAGGAACATACAGTAATTTTGTAGCTTTCGCAAGAGGGAACGAACGGTCGATATTCTCCGGCGAGGATTCACGAAATACTACGAGCTGTTAGATCTTGTGGATGTGCAAGGGAGATACAGTGACGGTATCGAAAAGGTTCAAAGGTCAGGAGGGGTAGAACAGTTGATCCGAGCTACAGGGGTTGTCGGATTTACACGTGAAATTGGGTATCGGGGTTTCGTGGGTTGAAACTCTGTAACACTACATCAGGAATCGCGATATTGTGATACGTGATATCCCGATAGCAAAAAGGGAATAGTTTGGGACACAACAGAGCAGGCGAGTGGACAGGTGGCTTCCATTTCAAAGTTTCACGATTGGAAGTCCCATAAACATAGTAGCAGGAATCGGGAAATCGCGAAACGCAACTTCCTGAAAAGTTACAAGAGCGTGGACCACAGAAAAGTCAACGGGTGGACAGGTGGCACACTGTCTTGGGATTTAGAGAATGGAAAGTCCCAAAAACATCGACACTAGGATTCACAATATAGAGAATTCTGAAATCCCGGCGAGGTGACAGGAGCGTTGAAAAGTCAACCCACGAGCGCACCAGAGTTTCGGTGTATCGGGCACTGGGAGTCGGTGATGCATGTTGTTTGATGTCGCAAGTAGCGAGATTGCGATAGGAGAAGGTCAGGGTTGATTAGTTGTCAGGTCTCGAGGATTCGAGAGGTCTACGCTCGACCATTGGGTCCGTGAAGTCGTGAGTTCCAATCTTCCGAGAACAAAGAGGAGATCACAAGGAGAGTTACTGTGGGTGCAGATAATTCCCGATAGGGGATTAGAAGGACTTTGTAGTTCTTCAGGTTGAGGGAGAAAGAAGGTCCTGTGACCGGACGTGCCTGGAGGGTGCGTTTGCATCATTCTTACTCCCTTTAATTTTCTCACTTTTTTCTTCAATACAATACTCTCAAATATCCCAGAACCCTAATTCACCCCTTGCTCATTGACAATTATTAGATGAATTTTATGGATTGGAATCTTTGGGTTTGATGTGATTGTTGAGCCAAATTTTGTTTCATATTAAGATATGTCATGTATGGTTTGTTTAAGAAGCTAGTTTCTAATAAAAGTTGCATACGGGATGAGATTGTTTAGTAGAGGAAGTCATGGATGAAATAACAAGGGAAAAAGGAATTGAAATAGAGGGCCTAGAAGTCCAAGATTCTCAATACATTTTGATGCAAATCCTCAAGAGTTAAACCAACTCTTCCAAGATGGGTTTTTCAATTGGATTGGACAAGGGGTAGTCCAACCTAGGCCATAAAGGCCTCCCTTCCAAACCCAACATGTCCCTGGTATCACTATGCCCCCTCATGCTTCGTTGCAACCTAAAGTCCCTGATAATGACAGATGACAAGAGATTTTTCACCCATCAGTCTCCCAACATCATGGATGGAAAAATTTGTCTCTACCTGCTCCTCCTCCACATGTTAACCCAAATGTGCAGATTTCCCCTTAACACTCATTTGTACAATCATCCCACACAAGAAAAAGACTCAAAACCAAATCCCACCACATGCATGACAAAGGAAAAGTTTTTGTTTCCCTCTCCTCTCCCTCAAGTGATTCAGCCAAATCTATTTCATCCCTCATGCTCTTGAAAGGTGAATGTTCTCATGTCATCAGCGAGATCAAGCCTCAAGGCCTGCACAACCTAAGGCTAATTTAGATAAGTCAAAAGAGGATAGCATCAATAATGGGTGATGCAGGAGTATCTCTCCACGTCAGCCAGCTAGCCAGCCATGTCAGTGCATGCATTCAAGGCCAAAGAGAGGCGCAACCCTTGTTTTCAAATTTGAATTTAAATGTAATTAATGTTTAGGCTATTGAGCCATAGATCCATGCCTTTGTGCAGGCATTAGAGTAGATAGGCCTTTAATGACTGTAAGGTTGAGATCTAGATCCGATGCTGAACTAGACAACCCATTCAATATAATTGAATAGGGTAGGTAGATTGGAGGGAAGATCTCAAAGAGCCCCCTCAGGTAAAAGATCAATTGCATTCTCATTTTGGTAGTAGTGGTAATAGTCGGAAGAGGAGATAGAGAAGTGAAGAGAAGGCCTGAGACCTTCTTACAGGACGTGCTCAGGAACACCTTGTACAAACAGGCATTTACCATTTAATATAAATAGAAGCAGTTTTTCCTGCATGTATTCTGTATTGAATGAATGTTTGTGAGTGTTATTTATATGCTGTGAATGTATGTTGTGATTGTGCATTTGTAGGAGTCTTTTTCATTTCAGTCTGGGAAGGTTCTTTGTGGTTTCATGCCAGGAGGGCGTGACAGAGTACTGCGGTCTCTGGATACCAGTGCATAGATGCACTTCTGAACTCTGCGGAGTTAGACAAAGACGTGCCAGGTGGGTACAGAAGCTAAAATCAACAATTCAGAAGGAAGACCTCAAGGTTGTTGAACACCTTGGAGGCAGGGCTGTGAAGAAGAGCACAGTTGCAAACAGAATCTCTGAGGAGTTTTGTGAAGCTCTGCCAAGTGGGCATTGAGCAGGTGCAAGGAGTGCATAGAAGATAGAAGAATCCAAGGAAAAGGATATTCACATGGTTGTTGAACAACCTGAGCACTCAGCAAGAGGTTGCTTGAGAAGAGGATAGCCAGGAAGGCATCTGAATTCTCCATCTGAGGGAGAAAGTGAAAAAAAGGAATTATTCCTTAGAGGTCGAAGCTACAGGAAAAGCTCAAAAGGAATAGCACTTTGTGTGTGCAAAGAGAGCCTGTAGAGGCACAAGAGTTGAATATTCCTTCAAGGATTCGAAGCAAAGCTCAGGAGGAATAATGTTTTGAAACAGGAAGGCGAGAATCCAAAGTGTGAGCTCACAGAGGAAAGAAGGCAAGGTTGATGCCTTGGGTTTTTCAAAATTCTTCCAAGTCTAGGAAGAAAGCGCAGAAGATCAAAAGAAGGCATACCAGTCGTCTGATCAGACTGCAAAGGAGATCTGGACCATTGGGTTTCCACATCCAGAAAGAAGTAGGAGGAGTGCACAGGGAGAGGAGATCGTGAGCCATCGGATCTCACTTAGATACCTGTCACCAGTTGTATCTGACAGGATTTGCATGGGGGTTAAACCCTCATAAGTAGAGCGAAAATCACGAAGGGCATCGGGATATCAGGACTTCGAAATTCGGGATATCAGAAGTATCGAGGATAGGAGATCGGGTCACTTCATAGTGAAACCCCTAAATTTGATCTGAGTCATCCATTCATTAGGACACGTGGAGGAGATCAAGAACCCGTCAGTATTTCGGCTATCAGGGTTTCGAGTTGACAGAGAAATCGTGACATCGGAGAATCGCAAGTCGCGAAATCCCGAACTAAATCAGGACCGTCCGTCTATTGAGACACGTGGCGGTGATCAAGAGTCCGTCGGCATTTCACATGTCGGGACTTCAGGGATCAAGAGGATAGGATGCCAGAGCATTTAGGCATTTGATTTTTCAAAATCATGAAATGATTGAGGATAATCCATCATAGGAGGACAAGTGGCAGAGATCAAGGGATCTCGGAAACTCAGAAGTTCACAAGGTGAGAGCCCAAAGGTTGGGTGCTTCAAGTCATGAGAGGCAAAGTCATGAGAAGACCGGGTCCGTCCATCTGAGGAGGACAGGTGGCAGAGATCGAGAGATCTCATGAACTCAGAAGTTCACAGGATGAGAGCCAAAGAATTGGGTGCTCCAAGTCGTGAGTAGCAAAGTGCTGAAGGCGGGCATGAGGGACACGTGGTAGAACCACAAAAGTGGACTCGGGGAGTAGACCGGCGGACACACATCACCTAGTGAAGGAGTCAACACTCGTTGACCTCTCGTTTCTCAGGGATTCGTGAGATAAGAGTGTGAGAGCTTGACGTCTAAACATGTGAATTATTGAGTAGCGAGAGCATGAGAGGAAAAGTCAACATCACTTCTCGGGGTTTCGTGAAAGGAAGACGCCAAGGTTGAGCTCTACAACTTTCGAGATTGTGAGTTGTGAGAAGCATGAAGGGAGGTCAACCCTCACTGAATTTCAAGTCTTGGAGGTTCAAATTAGGGGGATCACGGAGGCTCAACCCTTCGATTCATGAAGAGGCGAGAAGAGAGAGGAGCTATCATTTAAGCTTAGCCGGGGGTCATGCGCGGGAGGGCACTGATAGAGAAGGAGCTTCACCCATCTCGCGATCTCGCATATCATGGGATTGGAAAGAAGGAGTCGAGAGTTTCAAATCATGAATTCGCAAGAGGCAAGTTGAGACAAGCACCTTTGGAATTTGGGCCTTGTTCATAGCGCTGTGGTCACTTGGAGGAAAAGGAGCTCGCGCCTAGTGCTGTTTGCACAGGGGAGTTCTGAAAGGACCTGTGGATCGATTTTGACTAAGATTCTAGTGGGAATCGAAAGAGTCGCTTCTACTCATGAAATAGAGAGAATGATCCTTAAGACTGGGAGATAGATTTAGGGTGTCTGCGTCAAGTGGTATCAGAGTGAGAACTCTATTTGTATATTTTAAGTAGAGGGAGAAGACAAAAGAAGACAGAGTGCTGGAGACTCTGTGAATGATTGCTTGCAGGTAAGCAACAATTTTTCTAGGAGGGAAGATAGGGACAACGATATGGCTACTGAAGGCTGAAGATATGCTGGAAAGAAAAGCCCATAGCTGATGAGCGTAGCTGAAAGGGATGAAGAGCTTGCCGACATCAAGACAAGAATAGAAGAACTTGAATTATGAATGCAGCGGAATACAAGGTCAATATGGGTATACGAATGGCCCATGAAGACAAAGATAAAATGGTCGGTCAAGCAGCTAATGGTCATAAGGCAGTATAGGCTGTTGAGAAGGTGGTTGAGGCATGCTGAAAACCTCAACAGACCCAAAGAAGGGGTTCAGATATGTGAACTGGAGACTGGGAGAAACCTCAGTAGTAAGGATGAATTGGGACCAGCTGAAGATCTCAAGAACTGCTAGGAGGGCAGAGAAGAAATTCCCAATTGCTAGGTGGGAAAAGAGCTGATATCATTGCAGGATCTCATAGACTGTCAGGAGGATAGTAGGCGAATTTCACATTGCTAGGAGGGCAATGGATCGAGATCGTTGTGGGTTCTCATAGACTTCCAGGAGGGCAGCGAAAGGTTTCCATATTTCCAGGTGGGAAAGGAAACAAAGATGGGATCAGTTGATTCCATAGACTGCCAGGTGGACAGGGATAAGCAGATGAGACTATCTGGGAGTCTCATGGACTCAAGAGTGAGTTTAGATCAGCCCGAGGAGCTGACAGAGAAGATGAGATCAGAGATGGGGTTGGATCAGCAGATGCAGCTGACAAAAGAAGAAGATCAGAGAAATCTTTTGATGATTGGAGGAATTCAGATATTCCTACTTCTTAACCCAGGGGAGACAAAATTTTGTGTTGTTGATGATGTAGCAAAAGAAAGGCATCCAACTGATACTGTCAGGCAAAAAGAATTGGAGTAGATATCTAAAGCTGCCCAAGAAGAAGAGGAGAATGAGAATTCTAAGGAATGGCTCAACATATTCAGCCAAGAAGCTGAGGAAGCTACAACACTGAAGCTGATAGCAGAAGAGGATGATGAGCATTCTGAGGAGTGGCTCAAAATTTTCAGCCAAGAAGCTGAAAGGACTACAACATAGGAGTTTGCAGAAGGAGAAGAAGAAGATGAACACAACATTAGCTTTGCTGATCTATATGAGAAGATTGAATCCCTGGAGAGAAGGGTGATAGTGTAGGGCATGCACATCCAACAGGTGAGGTTGGAAGCAGATGAAGAAGGCATGGGAGCTCATAGTGATCTACCCAATTGCATAAAAATTTTGCAGCTGGGGAGACTGCAAAACCAGATCCATCCACTGGAGCAACTGGATGAAGTGATAGAAGACATCAAAAGGCTGATGGTAGAATTAGCAGAAACTGCCAGCGAGGAGAAGCTGAGCAGAAGAAAAGAAGAAGTAGCAGCAACAGCAGTAGGGAAGTGGAGAAGATGAACAACTCCTAAGAATTGTTTGGGATCCAGGAGGATTTCAACAGCTGAGATGGGAAGCTCATGAGAAGGAGCTCATGAATTTTTCCACTATGGAGTATGATGCAGGAGCATCTCTCCACATCAGCGAGCCAGCCAACCATGTCAGCGCATGCATTCAAGGTCAAAGAGAGGCGCAACCCTCGTTTTCAAATTTGAATTTGAATGTAATTAATGTTTATACTATTGAGCCATAGAGCCATTCCTTTGTGCAGGCATTAGAGTAGATAGGCCTTTAATGATTGTAAGGCTGAGATCTAGATCCAATGATGGACTAGACAGCCCATTCAATGTAATTGAATAGGGTAGGTAGATTGGAGGGAAGAGCTCGAAGAGCCCCCTTAGGTAAAAGATCAATTGTGATCTCATTTTGGTAGTAGTGGTAATAGTCATAAGAGGAGATAGAGAAGAGAAGAGAAGAGCAAAGACCTTGTTACAGGCCGTGCTCAGGAACACCTTGTACATACAGGCATTTGCCATTTAATATAAACAGAAGCAGTTTTTCCTGCATGTATTTTGTGTTGAATGAATGTCTGTGAGTGTTCTTTATATGCTGTGAATGTATGTTGTGATTGTGCATTTGCAAGGGTTGTTTTGATTTCAGGCTGGGAAGGTTCTTTGTGGTTTTATGCTAGGAGGGAGTGACAGAGTATTGTGGTCTCTGGATACCAGTGCATAGATGCACTTCTGAACTCTGCGGAGTCATACAAAGACATTCCAGGTGGGCACAAAAGCTGAAATCAACAATTCAGAAGGAAGACCTCAAGGTTGTTGAACACCTTGGAGGCAGGGCTGTGAAGAAGAACACAGTTGCAGACAGAATCTCTGAGGAGTTATGTGAAGCTCTGCCAAGCGGGAATTGAGCAGGTGTAAGGAGTGCATAGAATATAGAAGAATCCAAGGAGAAGGATCTTCACAGGGTTGTTGAACACCCTGAGCACTCAGCAGGAGGTTTCTTGAGCAGAGGATAGCCATGAGGGCATCAAAATTCTCCATCTGAGGGAGAAAGGGAAAAAAATGAATTATTCCTTAGAGGTCGAAGCTATAGGAAAATCTCAGAAGGAATAGCGCTTTATGTGCGCAGAGAGAGCCTATAGAGGTGCAAGAGTTGAAGAATCATTCAAGGATTCGAAGAAAAGATCAGGAGGAATAGCATTTTTAAACATGCAGGCGAGAATCCAAAGTGTGAGCTCATAGAGGAAAGAAGGCAAGGTTGATGCCTTGTGTTTTTCGAAATTCTTCCAAGTCTAGAAAGAAAGCGCAGAAGATCAAAAGAAGGCACAACAGTCGTCTGATCAAACTGAAAAGGAGATTTGGACCATTGGGTTTCCACGTCCAGGAAGGAGCAAGAGGAGCGCACAAGGAGAGGCTATCGTGAGCCATCGGATATCACTTAGATACCCGTCAGGTGTTGGATCTGACAGGAGTTGCATGAGGGTTAAACCCTCATAAGCAGAGAGAAAGTCTCGAAAGGTGTCGGGATATCAGGACTTCAGAATTCGATATATTAGAAGTCTCAAGGATAGGAGATTGGGTCACTTCATAGTGAAACCCACGAATTTGATCTGAGCCATCCATTCATTAGGACACGTGGAGGAGATCAAGAACCCGTCAGTATTTTGGCTACCGGGGTTTCGATTTGACAGAGAAATTGTGACATCGGAGAATCGAAAGTCATGAAATCTTGAATTGAATCAGGATCGTCTGTCTGTTGAGACACGTGGCGACGATCAAGATTCCGTCGACATTTCGCATGTCGGGACTTCGAGGATCATGAGGACAGGATGCGGAGCATTTCAGCATTTGATTTCATGAAATCGTGAAATGATTGAGAATCGTCCATCATAGGAGGACAGGTGGTAGAGATCAAGGGATCTCGCGAACTCGGAATTTCGCAAGGTGAGAGCCCAAAGGTTGGGCGCTCCAAGTCGCCAGAGGTGAAGTCACGAGAAGATCGGGGCCGTCCATCTGAGGAGGATAGGTGGCAGAGATCGAGAGATCTCATGAACTCAGAAGTTCAGAGGGTGAGAGCCCAAGAATTGGGTGCTCCAAGTCGCGAGTAGCGAAGTGCCGAAGCCAAGCACGAGGGACACGTGGTAGAACCACAAAAGTGGACCCGGGGAGTAGACCGACGGACACACGTCACCTAGTAAAGGATTCAACACTCATTTACCTCTCGTGTCTTGGGGATTCATGAGATAAGAGCGCGAGTAGCGAGAGCGCGAAAGGAAAAGTCAACATCTCTTCTCGGGGTTTCATGAAAGGAAGGCGCTAAGGTTGAGCGCTACAACTCGCGAGATTGCAATTTGCGAGAAGTGCGAAGGGAGGTCAACCCTTGTTGACTTTCAAGTCTTGGAGGCTTGCATCGGGGGGAGCATGGAGGCTCAACCCTTCGATTCATGAAGAGGTGAGAAGCGATAGGAGCTAGCATTTAATCTTAGCCGGGGGTCACGCATGGTAGGGCGTTGACAGAGAAGGAGTTGCACCCGTCTTGTGATCTTGGATATCGCGGGATTGGACAGGAGGAGTCGAGAGTTTCAACTAAAGAACTCGTGAGAGGCGAGTTGAGACAAGAGCCTTTGGAATTTGGGCCTTGGTCATAGTGTTGTGGTCGCTTGGAGGAAAAGGAGCTCGCGCCTAGTGCTATTCGCACAGGGGAGTTCCGAAAGGACCTGTGGATCGATTTTGACTAAGATTCTAGTGGGAATAGAAAGAGCTGCTTCGGCTCATGAAATAGAGCGAATGATCCTTAAGACCGGGAGGTCACACAGAGACTCTGTCGAGGTAGGGCATTTGCGTCAAGGGGAAAAATGCCTCTCAAAGTGGTAAATACCGTTTTTGAGTATATTTTATTATTGTTTTATTGAAAATAGTGGACTGTTGAAGTTTTTGGACAACAAACTATTTTTGGATATTATGGATATTATATGTTTGGATATGATTTAAAATATCATTTATATTTAATTTTCAAATTATGATAATGATTATCGGAGCCACAGGGAGGGATGTGTTTGATTGATTGACTAGTTATGTTTATTTGGTTAAGAAACTAAAGGGAGTCACAAGGGGTAGTTATTATTTATTAAAAGACCCTTATTATTATTATTATATTATTTATTCCCCAAAACTAAAAGTTTGTTGAGTTTTAGTTAAGTTAACTAAAAGAGGTAGTTGAACTACTTCAACTAATTTGGGATGCATAAAAGCAAAATGAGAAGGGAGAATAGAAGGAGAAAGCATACTAAGGTTTTCTCTTGAGTTTTATTGAGATAGTTCAGTTTTCATTCATTCTTCAATTCATTAAAATCCTAATTTTCTTTTATTACATCTGGGTCCTATTGTAGAGAACAATATTCAAAGTTGAATTACATCATTTAGACACTTGTTTTCAGAGGTGTTGATCTATCTTTGATAGTTTGTGTAGACTTTTTTTTTTATGAATTAAATTTCATGACTAATAAAGGATATTGTGCAGATTCAAGTGGGAAAAAATCTGTGGCAAGTTGATCCAACTTTTAAAGTTCATTTTTTCACTTCATGTCAGAGTCCTTTTGTATGGTTTTCATCAGGGATATCTAAGTTTGACTTGGTTCCAGACTCCCTTAGGGATTTTTGTAAAGAGAACAATTATTTTGATTTCTTGGAATGAAATAAGTGATTTCTATTCTGTCTCATCTATGTTAATATGTGTTTTGGTATTTTTTCTTTTGTCTCCACATTTACTTTTGCATATGTTATATTCAGAAAATCATATAAAAATGTTGAATTTTACAACAATCTTTTATTTTAAAAAATCATCCTAAGCCCTTGTAACTAATACTTTGGGATTGGGAAACAAATTTTGAGGCTATAAACATAGGGTGATATTCTCGTCTACCTTTCCTTAGCCAAGAAATATATGAAAATGTTTGAGTAAGATCATTTCATATATTTTCCTCGGTATTTATTTGGAGACCATACTGGGGAGATCTTCCATATCTCTCTGGTTGATTTTATACTTTCTTTTCATTGAATATATTTATAATTATGATATCCTTCCTTTGATTGTTTTATTTCTTCATGACTGTACCTGTTGCAAGGCATCCCAATATTGAGCTCGTTCTTAAAGATCAGACCAACATTACTTTAACTTTTTTTAATACCATCTTAGAGACCACTAATACCCGGGTTAAGCTTGAAATCTCATGGGTAGCAATTGAACAAGACATAAGTTCTCGAGAACGTTGGGAAGCTAGGAAAAGACAACCTAGGAATCAACCATATCTTTATTTTTCCTACAGTTTTTATCTTCTTTTCATGTCCTTATACCCTCGTATCTCTAGGAGAAGAAGATGTTTGTCACCGAAAATTAATCCTATTTCTGAAATAGGAAGAAGGAACGTTGTTTTGTATACCCAAAAAAGTACTCTAAGGAGAACTTTGTCTGATTTAGCCAGTTCATCTTTCTCTCCCTTACCTATTTCTCACAAGATGGCATCTAGTGGTGGTTATGGTGGCACTGGAGGTGCTTCTTCATCCCAAATTTCATCTTCGTCAATGATTCATAGCTTATATAGTCACCAAGTCATTGTCCAATCTACTACAAACCCTGCCAAATTAATTAAAAAGTATGGGATTTTTCAGTTTGAAGAAGATTCTACAACTATTCCATGGAATGTTTCCTCTGCTCTTAACCTAGAACTTGCTACTCATCCACTTCCTAAATTCAAAGAGAATCTCCCTAGGTTTTCAGGAAATAACATGGTCACTATGAATGAACACTTGGTGGAATTTTCTAATGCCTGTTACAACATAGGAGCCAATGACAACAACACTTGTATGCGCTTATTTGTGAATTCCCTTGAAGGGAAGGCTGCTGTTGATTTCTTTGACCTTCCTCCTAATATTTTGTCTACTTGGGAGGATTTAGTCTATTGGTTCAAATCTACCTATGGGCAATCCAAAATCTCAACTGAGCAGTTACAGGAGTACAATAACATCACTTATAAGGATGGTGAGACTATCAAGTCCTTCAACTTGCATTTCACAAAATTATACAACCAAATCCTTGAACTCATTCACCCTTGGAACCAAACCTCTTTCATGCATTATTATAATGCATTACTTCCCCCCTGCCATCATAGGATTGAGGAAAAGGCCATTGATAAACTTGGTTCGACTCTGCACATTTGTTTAGTGTATGAAGAACATCTTGAAAGAAAAGATCTTCCTTGGGGAGACTCAGTTAAACAAACAGACATGCCCGTTGATGCAGGAGCATCACTCCACCTCACCACATGCCAGTTGTCTAGCACATTAGTGCATATTCAAAGGAGAGGAGAGGCATCACCCTCTAATTCTTCCCTCAAAATTAAAATTGTAATTAAAGAAATTAAGTGTTGTGATGGTAGAAGAGCGAAGTCATGCTTTCACACATGTTGTAGATGAGGTCGCCTTAACTGGTTGATGGTAGGAAGGATATAGACCTAATTCAGACTAGATTTCCACTCTTTTTATTCTTCCTCATTATTTAGTTGTTTTAAATGGTGATTAGACACCACTAGTGAAGCTTGGACGAAAATCTCGTCGATCCCTCTTGTATGATTTTTTGTATTGTATGTTCGATAGAGGTTGCTGAAGATCGATGAAAAATCATTGTAATCCAAGAGGAGAATTGATAATCAAGACTTAGTTGCAGTCCAGAAGCATACAATGTAAAATGACATTCTATTATTAAAATAAAAGAATAGATTCCACTGTTTGTAATTCCCTATGTAATGAATGTTTATTTCTGAATGTCATTTATGTGAGTTTATGTTGTAGATATGTGTGTTAGATTTCATCTGCAGGGATAGAGATAGAACTCTCTATTTGTGAGTTCTTTGGACTAT
Source organism: Picea sitchensis (assembly GCA_010110895.2). Lineage (NCBI taxonomy): Eukaryota > Viridiplantae > Streptophyta > Pinopsida > Pinales > Pinaceae > Picea > Picea sitchensis. The sequence continues at coordinate 212,595 of SNQJ01S0002671.1, forward strand.
TTATGGGTTATTTAAGCTAAGTGAAAAGAGTGCACAATAGATTTTTGAATCTCTGTGAGCTGACGCAAGGAGTTCGTATCTGAACTCTTTCGAGTCATAGAAGAACGTGCTAGGAGGACACACCATAATAACTCATAGACTCAAGAGAGAACCTCAATGTTGTTGAATACCTTGGAGGAAAGTCCATGCTGGAGGGAGCGTAGCACAAAGTTGTTGAAAACTATGTAAGACTATTCCAAGAGGGAATCATGTAGGTTCAAGGTGTTCATAGAGCCAACACATTCTGTAATGTTGGAGGAATTGAGGAAAATACCAGAGTTGTTGAACACTCTAAGGAAGAGAAGATCTGCAAGTGTGCATTGACCGGAGGCATGAATTGCCTTAGAAAGCTTGAAATATTTCAAGAATGCAGAAGTAATACATGTGCAGGAGTGCACCAGGCCAACACTTAGACAAGTGTTGTGAGAAGTCGTCTGATGGATCAACCAAGTGCAAGGAGTGCGTGAAAGGCAAACTAATTTCGTCTTACAAGCTTGGGACGAAGTGCATCGAGTTTCCAAGATGGCACCACAAGGTCCATATAAGGATGTAGAAGGGCCGAGAACCTTCAATATTTAGGCCGATAAAAGCTCAAAATAATTACAGTGTCATGTGCAAAATTCCTATAATGAGTGTAGAAAAGGCCGAGAGAAGTCCAAGTATCGGAAAATTAGAAAATTTCTAAGTGGGCACAAGAGTAAGGAATTGACGAAGTCCCTAAGGAAAGATAAATTTACCATCGTTAGTAGGAAATAGGTGGCAAAATATTAGGAGATCCGGGAAATAGATTTCTAGAGGATTTGTCGAGAGAAAATGGCAATCTTCGCGAAGTCGCAAAGAGTGGGGTGAATCGAGACCGTTCGACCTAGAAAGGACATGTGGATGAGATCCTCACATTTTGGAGAAGTGGTGCTCTGGAAGAAAAGAGGAAAATAGAGAGGAGAGACTCTTGAAGGCTGAAGTCTGAATACATCACATCCATTGACCTAAGAAAGCGACAGGGACCATTGATATTCCTACTAATTTTCATTCACCAATTTGAAGTTCAGGGAAATAAGGGTTGGTCGTTGTGAAAAAGTTGAAGCCTAAAGAACCCTTCCGGGTTTAGCCCCAGGTCAAAGCCCATGGTCATATGATTAAATTTTCCTAGAACATAGAACTAGTTCCACTGCCAACTTTCTTCAAAGAGGCCAAGAAGAGGGTCTTGGGGTTGATAGGACCTGCACTTTGGGGAAAGAGGGACCTGCGAGAATTTCCAGTGGGTTCCAGCAGAGAACCTAAGAGTCGACCTGACTCAAGTGAATGAATGATCCTAGACTGGGAGGTCGATAATCCCTCAAGGAGAGAAATGAAGGAGAGGGGGGGGGGTCTACGTCAGAGTGGTATCAGAGCAGAAGATTGCATGTAGACTGCAGGTGAAGAGAGATGGAGTGAGATGATCTATAGAGATTTTTTCAAGGTGTGCAGAAGATGGTAAACAACCAGGTGGGTTGAAGGAGAAGAAAGATGGTTACTGAAATCCATAAGTGTAGTTGAAGAGAAGACTTCCCGTAGAGGAGCAAAGAGAAAATGGACAAGGAGCTCAGTGAAATCTGAGGAGATATGGAGAATCTAACATCGAATATGCAGCAGGAGGAAAAGGTACATTGGAGATACATGTGGCCTTTGAAACAAAAAGTCAAGTGGCTTGTTCGGAAGTTGTTGTCTAGAAGCCAACAACATGTGTTAAAAATGTGGCTAAGGCATGTTGAGAATCTTGGTGATGAGGGAAATAGATCTGGTAGAGGTCTCGTAGATTTCCAGGTGGGAAATGAGAAGATATCAGTTGATCTCATAAACTACCAGGAGGGAAAAGGAGATATCCCAAATTTCCAGGTGGGCAAAGGGGAAGAAATGAGCTCAATTGAGAGTTCATGTCAGCAAGGGGTGTTGACATATGGAAAGAAGGAAGAAGAAAGCCATCATCCATATGAAGATTCATGTGGGACTGCAAGTTGCATGAATGAAGATGATGAGAATTTAAATACTTCCACCATCGAGGATAAGGATTAGAGGAGCATTCTGATCATTGGAGGAATCGAGATATTCCCTCCAATCAGATGAAGAGAGGCTATCATATTTTTTGTAGAGGCAGTAAAAAAAGGACAATGAGCTGAGACTGTCATGGAGGAGAAGGAGCATACATTGAAGTCTTTCCCAACAACAAAAGAGGAGCACATGGTTGGGTTTCTCACTCAGTGGGAGAGGGAGCTGAAAATGATGGAGGATTGGTTGGACAATCCAAAACAATAAGATGGCTACCAGAAGATAGCCAAGCTAGAGGAAACGTTCCAGTATGAGGAGAAGCTAGAGGAATATGGAGTTGAATCGATGCAAGAGGAGATGGAAGAAGTTAGTTTGTCAAAAGAGATACTTGAGAAACAACTCATTAAGGAGCCTGCAAAATTGGAGTCTGCAGCAGAGTGTCCATTCAGTGTCATAGGAGATGAAGGTAGCATGGGGGAACAAGTTGGTTTGGTCATCGACCAACATGGGGAGTTGTAGCCAAGTATACTACATAAGGAGAACCAACCAATAGAGCAGTTGGAAGAGGTGATATAGGAGATAAGGGAGTTGATGTTGAAGTCTGCAAAAGAAGATGTCAGCAAGGAGAAGCTAAACAGAGGAAGATCTTCATGAGTAGCAAGGATGTAGTAGAAGCATCCAAATAGAGGAGCATGAGGATATCTCCAGGAGAAAGTTTGGGATTGATGCAGGAGCATCGCCCATGTCAAGCAAGCCAGCGCCGAAGACAAAAGACAGCTGGACAAGCCCAGCCGAAATTTTTGAAATTTCCCTTGAAGTCGATGTGCCAAATCTTTAATGAAGTCATTAAGAAGGCACACTTGTATAATGTAATCATACCTTGAGCATCACTCTCTCGTCTGAAGTAGATAGGAGGCATTTATGGTAGTTAATGCAGGTAGATAGAATTTAATTCTTAGATTAGACAGTCTTAGAAAGAAAGAGGGAAAACGGATATAGACACCCTCATTGTGTATTGTAACATAATTAGAGCAAGAGCAAGAAGAGAGCTGTAGGAGAACACCCATGTATAGATCTTGAATTAATAGAAGGAAATTGATTCAGACTCATGGTTTTGTGTTACTCTCTGTGTATGTGTGTTAATTGATATGCTTATGAATGTTTGTTTCCTGATATACATTTGCTTTGATATGCTATGTATATGATTTCATGTTCTAAACAGAAGTCTGAAAGGAAGAGGGAATGAGTTTCAATTGGTTCTCTATCTGAGAAAGAATTCCTGCAAGGAGTGTAGTCGAAGTGTCCACAAGGAGTGCATTGACATAAGGCTCAAATAGTTTAGTTTTTGTTCTCATTTATCCAGAGGTGCAGACAGGCAGCAGAGCCATGCAAGGAGTGCACAGGACGGGTAAAGGTCTTAGGGTTGCGAACATGAGTAAATCATCGAGAGACTGCTGTTACAAGTGTGCACAAAGTCAAAGGAAGTTTGAACACTTGAAGTGTTTGAAAGATGCCGCAAGGAGTGTGTGCAAGAGTTCTTTGAAAGATCGAATTCAGAGGAAATAAAGGTCTTCAAAAGACACCAAGTGGTGGAAAAGCTCAGGAGGGATAAAGACCTTCAAATCTATTGAAGGGTTGCACAGGAATTTTGTGCTGAAGAGTAATTAGAACAGGCCTTGCAAGTTTGCACGCAATAGTATGAGTTCCATGGAGGAACACTTGGACATTCCTTAGATTTCATCAAGAGGAACGGACGGTTGGAATTCTCCGAGGAGGATTCGCGATACCTTGTGAGCCATCAGATATCACAGAGGAGCAGGGTAGTTACGACGTGAGCATCAAGAGATTCAAGGTTCAGGAGGGCCAGGACCGTATATCCGAGCCATGAGGGCCGTTGGATTTACACGTAGAATCGTGCATCAGGTTTTCATGGGTTGTAACTCTGTAAACAAGGGAACAAGAACCGCAAAATCGCGAAACGTGATTTCCCAAAAAGTCACAGGAGTCAGCGAGGTGGACAGGTGGCACACCATATCGAAGTTCAGGAAATAGAAAATCCTGAAACATTTGCAACTGGGATCACGATATTGCGATACGCGATATCCCGACAGTGAGTGAAATGTGGGGACCACTAGGGAACCAACGAGTGGACAGGTGGTAGACTTTATCGGGATTTCGGGAAGTGAAGTTTCGAAGGAAATACTGCTCTAGGATTCACGATAACGTGATATCCAAAAAAGGGATGGGTGAAAGGACCGTTGAAAGGTCAACCCACATCACAGCCAGGTAAGTCGGCATATCGGGATTCGGGGGGTCGGTAATGTGAATTGTTATCGACATCGCAAGTGCCAAAATTGCGATAGGAGGAAACCTCGATAGGAATGCAAAGGGTCAGCTTTGACTTGTCATCGGATTTTGGAGAATTGCGAGGAACAAGCGCGTGACCATAGGACTCGCAAAATCGCGAAGTCCAATTTCCCAATAGAAGAAAGGGAGATCCCATGAGAGAGAGTTACTGTGGGTGAAAATTTATCGATAGGGAAATAGAAGGACATTTTAGTTCTTTGGGCCAAGGAAGGAATTAAGATCCTGTGAGTGGACATGCTAGGGAGAGCGCGCCTGTGTCAAAAGTGGTATCAGAGCAGTAATTTTGTTTGTATATTTCAAGCAGAAGAAATCAGCGAGGGAAGCCAAAGGAGGAAAGGAGCACTCTGATACACGTCAAGTGGTATCAGAGCACCAGAAAGATTCTTTGTTTTCTGTAGCAGAGAAGAATAAAATTCACCATGCCGCCAAGGAGACGGGATAGACAATCTAGAAATGGAAAGACAAATGCGTGATCTACGAGATAGACTCGAAGATATGGAGACAGCGCAAAGACACACAGCCAGTGCGGGGGATATTAGTGATTTCGAAAGCCAATTTGAAGCTGAACAATAAGAAGAAGTTGCAGTCGAGGATGCAACAAATGAACGTTTAATCAAAGCTATTGCAAGGATGGGTGCAAAGGCGAAGATGGACATTCCAGTTTATGAGGGAAATCTGGATGCAGAGGAGCTTCTAGATTGGATTAGAGCTCTGGATACTTATTTCGATTATGAAGATTTCGAAGAGGACAAGAAGGTCAGGCATGCTATCATGAGGTTAAAGGGACATGCAACATTGTGGTGGGATGAACTACAAGCTGACAGACGCTACAAGGGCAAGCAAAAGATCAAGAGTTGGGATAGGATGATTGTGAAGATGAAGGAAAAATTCATCCCAAGAGACTATCAAATTAATCTGCTCAGAAGGATGCAGAACCTGAGACAGAAGCTGATGACAGTGAAAGAATACATGGAGGAATTCTATAGACTGAACATTAGAGCAGTTCATCAGGAGAGCAATGATGAGAAAGTTTCCAGATATATGAATGGCCTGAGATATGATATCTGAGATGAGTTGAGCATGGAAACCATACAAATGGTGGAGGATGCTTATCAAATGGCTTTGAAAGTGGAAGATAAGCTGAGCCGTGAGCAAGGTCAAAGAGGCCGAGGTAGAATTCATCCCAGAGGCAAATCGGTTTCCCAAGATAAATACCAGAAGCCCAAGGACGACTGGAAGAAACCTCAAACTCGAACTGAGAGAGGTGGAAGTTAACAGCGAGGGAAATACGCTGAGCATAAAGGATAACATACTGAGCAGAAAGGAGGGTATGATAATAACAATATGTTTCCTCGTACCATAGGTAGAGGAAGAGGAAGAGGTGGAGTAATTACATGCTTCACGTGTGGAAAAAATGGGCACAAGTCTTACGAGTGTACAGATAAAAAGAAAGATGGAGGAGAAGCTCACATTGCCAAGGCACAGAGGCGAGATGTTGAGGCAGAAGACGTTGAAGGCGGAAGGTCACTTATGATGCGAAAAGTTCTTTTGACACCTGAGAAGGAGGTGGAGAGCTCAGTCCAAAGAAATAAACTTTTTAGGACTGCTTGCAAGACCAAGGACAGGGTATGCAAGGTTATTGTAGATAGTGGTAGCACTGATAATCTCGTTTCAACCGAGATGGTAGAGAAGCTGAAGCTGGAGACGACTGATCATCCGAGCCCGTATAAATTTTCTTGGTTGCAGAAGGGAGATCAGGTAAATGTCACTAAACAATGTTTAGTTGAATTCAAGATAGGTGGATATAATGATAAAATCTTGTGTGATGTTATTCCTATGGATGTTTGTCATTTATTGTTGGGTAGACCATGGAAATATGACATAAATGTGATTCATGATGGGAAGATGAATACATAACCTTTAGAGAAGAATGGGAGAACTCATATGTTGCTTCCAATTAAGGATAAAGAAGTGAAACCTGAAGCAAGAAATACTATACTTCTCATGAGTGGGAAGGAACTTCTTATGGAGGTGAAGAAGAAGGAAGAACCGCAATTCATTGTGGTCAGGAAACCGAGGATTGTTCTGACTAGCACAAGGGTAGATGATCTACCAGAAGAAGTTTAGGAACTGCTGGAAGAGTTCACTGATATAGTAGTGGACGAACTACCTCGTTCGTTGCTACCGATGAGGAGTGTGAGTCATCATATTGACCTCATACCAGGAGCCAGTTTTCCAAACAAAGCTACGTACAGATTGATGCCACAGGAGAATGAAGAGGTTAAAAGGCAGGTCCAGGATCTGTTGGATAAAGGTTTAGTCAGAGAAAGCTTGAGTCCATTTGTTTTTCCGACAGTACTCAATCCAAAGAAAGACAGAGGCTGGAGGATGTGCATTGATTCAAGGGCGATTAACAAGATAACCCTCAGGTACAGATTTCCATTGCTGAGGATGGGTGATATGATGGATTGCTTGAGTGGAGCAAAGTATTTTTCAAAGATCGATTTGAAAAGTGGATATCATCATATTCACATGAGAGAAGGTGATGAGTGGAAGGCAGCGTTCAAAACAAACGAAGGGTTGTATGAATGGCTAGTCATGCTATTTGGCTTGACAAATGCGTCAAGTACCTTTATGAGGTTAATGAATGAAGTTCTAAAGGAATTCATTGGAAAATTTGTCATCGTGTATTTGGATGACATACTGATTTTCAGTAAATCAGTGGTTGAACATCTGAAGCATTTGGCTATTGTGATGAAGAGGCTACAGCAGGAGAAGCTGTTGATTAACATGAAGAAATCTTTTTTTATGCAGACACAACTCATTTATCTGGGGTTTGTTATATCTACATATGAGTTGAGGATGGATCCAGATAAAGTGGAGGTAATTAAGAATTGGCCATCACCGAGAAATATTTTTGAGGTGAGAAGTTTTCATGGATTGGCTAGTTTCTACCGGAAGTTCATCAGGAATTTCAGTGGAATTAGTGCAACGATGATGGATACAGTGAAGAAAAGACATAAATCTTTTCAATGGACTGAAGAGGCTGAGAAGAGTTTTAATATGTTGAAATGGAAGATCACGAAACAACCGGTTCTGGTGTTGACGGATTTCCAAAAGACGTTCCAGGTGAAATGCGATGCAAGCGGGTTTGCAATAGGAGCGGTCTTGAGTCAGGAGGACATGCCGATTGTATATTTCAGTGATAAGTTGAATGAGGTGAAGGTGAAATACTCCACATATGATAAGGAATTCTATGCCATCATACAAACATTGAAGAAGTGGAGGGACTATTTGATTCCGAAGGAATTTGTTTTGTATAGTGATAACCATGCATTACAGTTTGTGACTCAACAAGAAAATTTGAATCAGAGGCATGTTAAATGGGTAGAATACATGCAAAATTTCACTTTTGTGATAAAACATATTTTTGGTACTGCTAACAAAGTTGTTGATGCTTTGAGTAGGAAGTGTTTGCTGTTGCAGGAGTTTAAAGTCAAGACGTTAGGTTTTGATGATCTCAGGGACATGTACGTAGATGATCAGGATTTTAGAGAAGCGTATGGGGTAGCTGAGAATCTAGTTCTCAGAGACAGAAGCCAGTGGGCCGAATACATGATCTAGGAAGGATTGCTATTCAAAGGCAATCGACTGTGTATTCCGAAATTCTCCATGAGGGAGAATCTACTGAAGGAGAAACACAATGGAGGATTGGCAGGGAATTTTGGTCATGACAAGACCTTTGCAAAGCTGATCGAGTCATACTTTTGGCCAGGGATGTAATCAGAGGTAAATAGGTTTGTAGACAGATGCAAAATTTGCCAGCATTCAAAGGGAAGGAAGCAGAATGCGGGTTTTTATCAACCATTGCACATACCCGAGAGGTCGTGGGATGAAATTAGCATGGATTTCATATTGGGATTGCCAAGGATGCAAAGAGGATTTGATTCGATCTTTGTGGTAGTGGATAGGTTTTCCAATATGGAACATTTAATCCCATGTCAGAAAACTAGTGACGTGACTCACATCACGAATCTGTTTTTCAAAGAAGTCATTCGACTTCACGGCTTGCCAAGGAATACAGTTTTGGACAGAGATACGAAGTTCATAGGGAACTTTTGGAGGACATTGTGGAAGAAGATGGGGACTAACTTGATGTTTATTTCAGCTTATCATCCTCAGAAGGATGGACAGACGGAAGTAGTGAACAGGAGTCTAGGAGACTTACTGAGAATCCTGGTGGTGAAGCACCACAGCCAGTGGGACAACATATTACCACAGGTAGAGTTCGCATATAATGACTCAGTGAATAGGAGCACAAGGAAAAGTCCATTTCAGATTCTATATGGCATGCAGGCGAGAGGAGTTTCTGAATTGAGGGATTCAGAAAAGATGGCAACTAGGAGCACTAGTGCTGAAGAGTTCGCAGAGGCGATGAAGGAACTTCATAGCCAGGTGAAGGGACGATTGCAGAATTCAAGTCAGGAGTATAAGTGCAGAGCAGATCAACACATAAGACAACTTCAATTTGAAGTTGGTGACTTAATACTGGCACATTTGAGAAAGGAAAGGTTCCTGAGGGGAACATACAATAAATTGAAAATGAAGAAAATCGGGCCAGGGAAGGTCTTGAAGAAAATTGGAGAAAATGCTTATGAGATTGAATTACCCGATGGGATCAGAATCTCTCCAATATTCAATGTCTCATACTTATATCCGTATAAAGCTGAGGAAGTAGGAGCAGAAGGTGAAAAGTCAGAGGTTAAGTGGCAGAAGCAGATGCCAGTTGAAGAGAATGTTAAATTATGTACCAAGGCAAGTGTTTCTCTTCCCTAGGCCCTAAGGGGGAGAAATTGCCGAATATGGGTCTTAGTCAAATTAATTTG
>SNQJ01S0002671.1:221921-237756 GCA_010110895.2 Picea sitchensis
GCAAAAGATTGGTACTATGGCATACAAATTGGAGTTTCCTTCATCTTCACGAGTACACCCAGTTTTCCATGTTTCATGATTAAAGAAGGTTATAGGTGACAAGATCCCAGTTCAAACTATATTGCAAGAAATTGATGAGGAATGAAAAATCATATTGGAGCCTGAAGTCATCACTGACAAAAGAATTTGCTAGTTGAGGAATAGATCCATTTCACAGTATCTCATTAAATGCAGGAAACTATTGGCTGAAGATTCCACTTGGGAAGATGATTCTTTTATACAGAAGCATCCAAAGTTACTCAAGCATTGTGGAAAAAACTTGTCTCAAGGGGAGGGGCATGTTAATCCCTAATATTGGCTCATTACCCCTTAATTGGGGCATATTACATTAGTAATGTTATGTTATCTATGTTGGCTTTATTCCATTAGTTGTAATTATACCTCCTAGTCTCCTATATATACCAAGGAGACATTTTCATTTTGAATCATCTTGTACTTGAACATTTAAGTGGGGTAAAAGGAGGATTCCCCCTCGAAGAGGCTTATTATCTGAAATTATCTCTTTTTCAAGGCATTGAGTACTTTTTCTGAGGTTTTTCTATGCTATATTAATATTTGGTTCTTAACACAAGCTAAGTAGCATCCAAGACCGAAAGGGGAGGAGGATCCCAAGACTCACTGATGGGTACACTCACAATCATAGGATCCCATCATTACTGATAAGAACCGAATTAATAAATCAAAAAGACATTGCAGGAAAAGAATATACAAACTACCATTACAATAAAGAATATGATTTGTATAACGAGAATAGACCCAATATTTATTCTAATTGAAAGAATTGAAATTGAAATCCACAAGTCAAATAACACCAGTGAAATCTATCTAAAACCGTCTGAGAAACATGTATTTAAAGAAACAAAGACACAGGGTCATCACCGTTCCAAATTACCAGACTCCTGTGACCTTGTTATACGCTTAGACTTTAAGAAAGTTGGCATTAAAGGATGGCCCAATTATTTAAAAAGAAAATATACAACGCATGATACATAGCATATTTTGTGGCTATGTTGAATAAGATTTCAGAAAAAAAATTAAATAAGAGATTACAATCATAAAAAAATTTCGGGTAGTTGGGAAACAAAGAACCCAAAAAAAACCCCATTTCAGGTACTCAACAAGGATAGGAAGATGTTATGTGATATCTTGTGAATGAGACTCTGTGTCGTGAATGATTATAGCATGTAGACACTAGGCGAATCCCTAACCTAAACAGACTTCTGGGCCATAGTCTCGGTGAAACAAAGCAGAGACGGACACCATGTAATAGCACATAAATAAATCAACTAACAAATGACTTACAAACAAAATGTTACCTGCATGAATTCGTTGGGAGGGAATACAAAGAACATCATGCCAAACACCCTCGAGTAAAATGTATAAAGTTAGAGGAGCCACTTACTAGTAACGAGAATAGTCCAGGGAGGAACTCTAAACTGCCATTCTTCCCACACCAAGAAAAACGAAGAGAAAAACAGAGCTAGTTTTTAGAATAGTTTTCACAAAAATGAAAAAAGGAGTAATCTACTATAACCCTAAATCTCGCACCCTACGCATGATGAGTGTTGATGGTACACGGGAGGTGTAGGCCATGTGATAGAACTGACTTGGCGCATTTGGGTTTGATAGAGGTATAGGGATGGCCTCATTTCTCACCTACCTCCATTAAAGGCCGAGTCAGAGGTTTAACTCCCGACTGTCATAAACCCTCCTATCACATTTAGTGAATTACCAAGTGAAGGGTGGTTTCCTCAAAATCCTACGAGTTGGAAACCTTTAATCCCTAACCACTACCAATTCAGTCTTAGTACCTAGTCTGGTTAGATGTTGTTTCAATCTGGTAGAGCTAACGAATTTGGTTAGCATAGGTTCCCTTTTAGGTATGGTTTACGTTATCCCTCATGGGATACGTAACCCTATTTAACCTTATATTTTATTTTTCCCCCATTTGTTTAATACATAATTAATCAATTACTTAATTAATAATCAATTAATCACTAACCATTAGTTTAATACTTAATCATTTAATGTCTCATTTAATAATTAATCATTCATTAAACCTTAATCAAGGAGTTAATCATACTTCAGCTAATTATAATCAAAATGATTAATTAATAACGTATAATTAATTAAGGTATATAATAATTAATTATAATTTAGCTAATGTTTAGGATTATTTATGAAATTATTCATATTAATAAGAAAAGGGTCATTACAGTTTTAAGGATAGGTTAGGACCCTAAGCCTATGTTTTTAATTTCAATTTAATACCAAGTATAAACTTATAACCATATATAAATGCTAGAAGGACTTAAACAAAAATTGAAAGGAAAAATGCTAGATTGTGGGTTTGTCTTTGTAGGAAAGGAAATTGGGTACACTGAGTGTCAGAGTTTAGTAATGGAATTAAAAGGTGATTTATTTTATTACAATCCTGTTTGTTTTACGGAATTGAGGGTTAATGTCCCTTAGAAAATAAAATGAATTTATGACGAAATTGAGGTACATTAAATATGGTATCAGAGAAAAGGTTACAACACTTGGACCTTGAACAGGGCCAAATTAATTACTTAGCACATATTTTTGTTTATGTAAAACTAACAAACCATTATTGTTACAAACAAAAAACCCTTTTATGTTTTGTGTTAATCATGGTATCCCAGGATGATGCAGAAATCAGACTTGGGGGGAATCCTAAACAAAGACCTCCTGATGATCCGAGGCAGCATAGTGACAAACGATCACCAACTGAAGTTATGGAAATGATGAGGAATCTCATTGTTGAGTTGAAAGATTTCAAAGAAGACAATGAGAAACTGAAGAAGGCACAGTAGGAACAACAGGAAATAAATGAGGTCCTGCTACATAGTATAGTGACAAAGAAAATCCCAAAGGACGATGACCATGAGGAAGAGGTCAGTAAAAGGGCCTCCAGAAATTTTGGTCTTGAAGCAAAAAAATGGGACAATTCATCTGAAGGTACACCTTCAGCTAAAGATAAAACAAAACCAGACAGAAAAAGGAAATAGGTAGATCACCTTGAGGGAGAATTTAATAAAATCAAACCTAATACCTTTGATGGGGAATCCAGAAGAGGGGAGGAACCTGAGGTGTGGTTATTAGACATCAAGAAGTATTTCCAGATCTACAACTATTCAAGCAATATGAAGGTCATAATGGCTACCTATAACCTAAAAGGAAAGGCCAATATTTGGTGGAAAAATCTGAAATTGGACAAGGGCCTAAAAGAGAAATAGATGGAATGGGCAGACTTTAAGAAATATTTCAAGAAACAATACCTATCTGAAAGTTACTATGAAAGAAAAACCAAAGAATTTTATGAGCTACGACTTGGCCAAATTGATATGGAGGATCTAATAAACAAATTCCTGGAATTACTAAGGTTCATACCTGATATCCGGGAGGATGAAATAAAAATCCAGTGGTTCCTAAGCTATTTACCACAGTCTTACAAGGACATAATCGAGTTTGATAACCCCAATTCCTTGATTGAAGTATTTAGGAAAGCTCAAATGTGTTACAACCAATACAAACAATGGGCATAATTTCCCAAAGCTTGGAAGGATAATAAACAAGACCGAATGAACCAGTGAAAGAAGGGATACCAGTCAACTCCTTATCGAAACATAGCAAAAATATTTCCAAGAACAAATTTTCACTCCAACCATCCAAATACGCAAGGCGACGATAAACTGGTAAATCTGGGAACAAAGAAGTTTGGGGACAGCCCCCACGAACCATTAAAGTGTTGTGAATATGGATAACCTCATCTAAGGAGGAAGTTTCCATGTTTAAATTTAGTAGCCAGAACTATTGTTCACAATTTGCAGGAAGCCTCGATGGTGGGAGATGTGGGTAGAAGCTTGCATCGGAGAAGTGCAGTTGTGGATGGCCACCAAGCTGACCAACAGTCCTCTGTGGTGAAAGTCGAAGGTAAAATCAATAACACTCGAATTTATGTTTTAATTGATCCTAGAGCTACGTTAAGTTATATCACTCCTGGTATAGTAGAGTCAAATAAACTTAAGAAAATGAGAGACGCAAAATCATGGCTGGTACAACTAGAAACATGAACTACAAGGAAAGTGGTTGACTTTATTTCTGATTATGAGTTCAGTTTAGGTGGTCAAAACATAAGGACAAATATGAGCATTCTACCACTAGGATCTTATGATGTAATTATCAGAATGGATTGGTTAGAAAGGCATAAAGAAGTGCTAGATTTTTATGCAAAACACTTAAGTATAAAGACAAAAATTACACCACTAGGACAGTCCAAGGTATATAAAAACCAATATCAGTTAGATAAGTTTCAACAATGCAATTCAAGAAATGCATGAGAAAGGGTTGTCAGTTTACACCATCCAAGTAACAAACCTGTTAGAAAAAGAAGATAAACCCAACTTGGAAGACTTTGTTGTTCTACATGATTTCAGAGACGTATTTGTTGATGAAATACCTGAATTACCCACTACAAGGGAGATAGACTTTTCTATCGACCTCCTACCTAGTTCATCCCCTATCTCTAAGGCACCTTACCGAATGAGTTTTCCAGAATTGACAGAACTCAAAATTCAATTACATGAATTACTGGATAAGGAATATATTAGACCAAGTGATTCCCCATGGGGAGCACCAGTCCTCTTTGTGAAAAATAAAGACTGAACTCTGAGATTATGCATCGATTATAGACAATTAAACAAGATGAATATTAAGAATAAGTACCCCTTACCTAGGATAAATGATATGTTCGATGAAGTAGGTGGGGAAAGAATTTTCTCGAAATTCGATTTGTGATCTAGTTAGCACCAAGTTAGGATAAAAGTTGAGGACACAAGTAAAACAAATTTTCGAATGAGATACAAACATTACAAATTTGTGGTCATACCTTTCGGACTTACTAACGCGCCAACCACGTTCATGTGTTTAATGAATAGTATTTTCAGTCAATACTTGGAAAAATTTGTACTGGTATTTATTGATGATATTCTGGTATATTCTGAAATAGAAGAAGAACACTTAAGAATAGTTCTGCGAACTTTAAGGAAGCACAAACTGTATGCTAAATTTGACAAGCGTGATTTTTATCAGAAGAAAATATAGTACCTAGGACATGTAATATATGCAGAAGGTATTGCAGTCGATCCTGAGAAAATAAGGTCCATTATGGAATGGCCGGTACCGAAGGATGTAGAGGACATCCGGTCATTCATGGGAATCATAGGATATTATCGCATATTTATAGAGGGATTTTCCAAAATTGCTTACCCTATCACATCACTACAAAAGAAAGGGACCAAGTTTAATTGGTCACAGAAATGTCAAGACAATTTTAATAAGTTAAAGGAATTGTTAACAACTGCACCCATTTTAAAGGTAGCAGATCCAGATAAAGACTTCACCATCTATGTTGATGTGAGTAAAGAAGGACTAGGTGGTGTCCTAACTCAAGAAGGACACGTTATTTGTTATGAGTCCTGGAAACTAAAGGAACATGAGTGAAACTATGTCACTCATGACTTAGAATTGGCAGTGGTAATACACGCCTTAAAAATGTGGCGACACTACATAATGGGCAGAAGATTTCTATTATTGATAGATAATAGTGGTGTGAAATATTTGTTTAGTCTGTCAACCCTTAATGCAAGACAACCAAGATGGATAGCCTTCTTGAGCAAATTTGATTTTGAGGTAAGACATATCAAGGGTAAGGAAAATAAAGTAGTTGATGCTTTGAGTAGAAGAGTTCATTGGTTGCTTGAAATCAACATTAGCAGGGAAGAAAGCAATCTTGAACAAAGGATAAAGACTTCAGGTAATAACGACAAAAATTACCCTAAGACAGTGGCAGAATTACAGAACACTACAGAAAAGTTAGACAAAACATATCTAAGTATTGATAAAAATGGTCTACTACGATTTAAAAATAGGATATACATATCGAATTCGACAGAGTTAATGTTAACAGTTTTGGATGAAGTGCATAAGAAACCATATTCTGGTAATCCAGGATACCAAAAAATGATAACAACACTTAGAAAATTATTTTTTTGGCCTAATATGAAGGGTGAAACAACATAATACTTAGCTAAATGTCAAGATTGTCAGCAGGTAAAAGACGAACACTAGCATCCACTTGGCCTATTACAACCCTTACCGGTAACAGAATGGAAATGGGAGACTATATCGCTGGACTTTATTACAAGTTTGCCTAAAACTCAGAAACAAAATGATATCATTATGGTGGTAATTGATAAACTTAGTAAGTCTGCACACTTTATTCCTATAAAGTCTACTTTTAAATCTATTAACATCGCCTAAATATTCATGAAAGAAATTTTTAGACTGCATGGTATTCCTAAAATGGTGATTTCAGATAGAGACATAAAATTTACATCTTCTTTTTGGAAAGAATTGTTTGCAGAGATAAATACTAATTTGAATTTCAGCACGAGTTATCGTCCACAAACGAATGGAAAAAATGAACGAACAAACCAAATCATAGAATATATTCTTCGCATGTATGTAAGAACAAAACTAAGCAAGTGGGAAGACTACCTGCACTTGGTAGAATTTTCATATAACAATGGGTACCATACTTCGTCTATATTGATCCCGTTCGAGGTATTGTACGAAAGAAAGTATACGACTCCAATTCTCTGGGATAACTCGGTTGACAGACTCATGGTTGCACTAGAGATGCTCCAATAAATGGAGAGCACGGTAAGAAAGGTACAACAGAACTTAAAAGAGGCACATGACAAACAGAAGAGTTATGCTGACCAGAAAAGAAGACACTTGGAATTCCAAGTGGGAGACCATGTTTACTTAAAAGTCAAAGCCCAGAGAAGTTCATTAAATATAAGGAATTGTGCCAAGTTGGCACCCATGTTTTTTGGGCCCTTTGAGATACTAGCTCAAATTGGATCCATAGCATACCAACTTGCACTTCGAGCCAATCTAAAAATTCATAATGTATTTCATTTTTCTTTATTAAAGAATTATGTTCCTGACCCTACTCATATGATCGATTGAAAATTGGTGCAAGTGGAACTAGAAGGTGAGTTCCAGGTGGAACCTCTATGCATTCTGGACCAGAGAGAAATAGCACTTCGGAACAGAGTCGTCGCTCGTGTAAAGGTGCAATGGAAGCACTTTAGCCCTGAGGAGGCCACTTGGGAGTTGGAGGGAGATTTGTTGAAATATCATCCAATCATGTTACAAGGAAGGAACGAACACTGAGGAAAGTGTTTTATTGAAGGGGGAAAGGATGTGACATCCCCAAAAATAATTTATTTTTAAGTTTGATATTTTTAGGAAAATTATTTTGTTTTTGGTAAATTCGAAATTGGAAGATTTTTGCCATTTTTGGAAATTCTGAATTTAAATAATTGTAATTAATGATTATGACTATTGGGCAAATACCTGTTTGACCCAACTAACTTCTTGACTATGACACTTGTATGAAACAAAACATTTTATAATTATTACTAGAAGACAAATGGAATAGCCATGTTGAAAATCAGCTGACCATGACTCCATGAGTGGGGAACATGTTGGAACTACCTCAGGGATGATTGTTGCAAGTGGAAAATCAATAATTTGGCCATTGGTAGCCCCTAAAAATCAGGGATTTGGAAAGCTGTGAAAATTCCCAAGAGAGGGAAAAATACCTAGGCAAAAAGGGATTTTGGGGACATATGACATATGTGAGGAGGCAGGACGCTGCCGAGTATGATGGGGAAAAGAAAATCTATCTCTTGATGTTACAAACACTATTGGTTGAGTGTGAGGCAATGGGAGGACTGTTGAAACTGAAAAATCATTTGTTGACGGGAGTTCCAAGTTATCCCTCATGGATTCATGGTCAAGCTAGGGGGTGATCAAGACAAGTGATTTGGCTTCACTGTTCTAAGGTTGGGAGAAACCTAGATGTTCCCTTTCTTGTTCCAGTATTTATCCAGATATGTTCTTCTACTTACCTCTTGTTATATTTGTATTGTTGAAATGATTATATATGCCTTCTATTTCTAGATGTATACCCTATTGTTCATATCTGAATAGATGGAATTATAGAGTTGTTGTAGGGTACTTGTTGTGGAAATAATTCTTTTTGACTAAAGACTATATCTATAGGATTATAGTATGTCATTTTTTATAGGAACATAACTATTATGATAATGAATGGACTGATAAAGCGATTGAGTATTTAATATGTGAATAGCATTGGAAAGCCACTGTCTATTAGTTATGGAAAGAACAGAGTCATCTTGTAGAAAGTAGTAAATTAACCATGAAGATACAAATACAAATTCTGGAAATTTCTACCGTCATAAGATCACATGCTTATAAGATATTCAAGTTATGTTTCAACCTGTATAGATTAAAATTCCAACTTCAGGACAAAACTATACTATGATAGGGATTCAAAAATTATATATGTAGCTATATGAATACAGTTATGAATATATGCATTTTATTCAACAATTGATACAGTAGATGGCATAGAAATGACATTGCACAATTATAAAGTTCTGCACACATATTATGTAATTAATATGTAAACCTCCTAACAATTATGTAGAATCCATTGTACAATCAAAGTGTCGAAAGAATGCCTATATTGATATATATATGTATATGTGTGTGTGTGTGTATAGAAATCACTCTGGATGTAATTATAGAGTCGCATATTTAATCTGTTACACTGATAGAATCAGACTTTTTAAATATCTATTGCTTAGATTCCAGTCAACACTGACGTGGGAAGGGAAACAAATAGTTTCAGACAGCCGCATGCTCAGAAGAGAGTAAAATGGTCCTAGAAAACCTTGAGTACAGTTTGAAAGAAAAACAAACAACCAGATTAATTTTGATCAGCCCAAGTTAAAATGTAAACAAAAGAATTAATATTTCCATAAAGTTAAGCCATAGGAATGAGAACAACATGTAATATTCACAATATTATTTATTCCATAATGAGGAATAACAGTTCCACTATGCTAAGATAATATATTTCATATTTTCCATTCCAATAACATTTCGAATAAGGACATAATAAATTTCTACATAATCATTCGACCAGATATACAATTTAAGGTTGAATCTCTTACTCGATTGTGAAAGAAAGTAACAGAAGTAAAAACCTAGTATTACAGCAAAACAAGTCTTCACCCATGGAGTTGACTCTTTAATTTAAATATTTGCAAACATTATTCATTTAGGACTCTCCTTGAAATGGGCAAGATGGAACTAGAATACTTCTTATGCGGGCCGCAGAGGTTGACCTCCATAATTCTCACGTAGTCGAGACCCCTACATAAGATTACACAAGTTACCATTAATAATTGTTAAACAGAGATAAGGCGAATAAAATAAAACTAGTAATAATAGGAAAGGAATTGCAGAGTCATAGTTAACTTTAATTGGAGGGATCTGATATCCTTTGTTGTTGCGACGAGTTGAGTAACATCCCAGATCAAAAGAGGAGGAGGATCCCAAGACTCCCTAATGGGTACCCTCTCAATCACATGGTCCCATAATTAGTGATAAGAACTAAATTAATAAATCAAAAAGACATTGCAGGAAAAGAATATACATGCTACCAATAAAGTGAAGAACATGAGTTGTATAACGAGAATAGAACCAATATTTATTCTAATTGCAAGCATTGAAATTGAAATCCACATGTCAAATAACACCAATGAAATATATCTAAAACGTCTGAGAAAAATGTATTTAAAGAAACAAAGACATAGGGTCACCACCGTACCAATTTACCAGACTCGTATGACCTTGTTATAGGCTCAGAATTTAAGAAACCTGACATTAAAGGATGACCCAATTCTTTAAAAAGAAAATATACAACACACGATATAGAGCATATTTTGTGGCTATGCCGAATAAGATTTTGGAAAACAATTCAAATTAGAGATTACAGTCATAAGAATTCTTCGGGTAGTTGGGAAACAAAGAACCCAAATAAAAACCCCATTTCAGGTACTCAACCAGGATAGGAAGACGTTATGAAAAATATTGTCAATGAGACTTCGTGTCGTGAATAATTATAGCATGTAGACACAGTGTGAATCCCTAACCTAAATGGACTTCTGGGCCATAGTCCCGGTGAAGCACAACAGAGATGCACACCATGTAATAGCATAGAAAGAAATCAACTAACAAATAGCTTACAAACAGAACGTTACCTGCGTGAATTCATTTGGAGGGAATACAAAGAAAAACATGCCGAAGACCCTCAAGTAGAATGTATAAAGTTAGAGGAGCCACTTACCAGTAACGAGAAAATTCCAGAGAGGAACTACAAGCTACCATTCTTCCCACGCCAATAAAAAATGAAGAGAAATGTAGAGCCAATTTTCAAAATAGTTTTCACAAAAATGACAAAGGAGTAATCTACTATAACCCTAAATATTGCACCCTACGCATGATGAGTGTCGATGGTACACGAGAGGTGCATGCCGTGTGATAGAACTGACTTGGCGCATTTGGGTTGGATGGAGGTATAGGGATGGCCTTGTTTCTCACCTATCTCCATTAAAGGTCGAGTCAGATGTTTAACTCTCGACTCTCATAAACCCTCCTGTCACATTTAATGAATTACCAAGTGAAGGGTGGTTTCCCTGAAATCCTATGAGTTGGAAACCTTTAATCCCTAACCACTACCAATCCAGTCTTAGTAACTATTCTGGTTAGACGTTGTTCCGATCTAGTAGAGCTAACGAATTTGGTTACCATAGGTTGTGATTATAACTAGAAAAAACCGTTAGGCCATGTTGTGAATGAAAGACATTTAACCAACCAAATTTTTTATAGATAAACCATGTCGATGAATTTGGTCATACATATAAGAGTCAAAACAACTCATGTTAAAACCAACATATCGCTAAGGTAAATAAAAAGACATCCAATACATTATGTATAAAGCCTCTTATGTATGGTCTTGGACTTTAGCCTTGTGCGCAGATATGGAGGGTGATTTAAGGATCGGTTAGGACCATAAGTCCTAAGACTATGTTTTTAATTTCAAGTTAATACCAAGTATAAACTTATAACCACATATAAATGCTAGCAGGACTTAAACAAAAATTGAAAGGAAAAATGCTAGATTGTGGGTCTGTCCTTTTAGGAAAGGAAATTGGGTACAATGAGTGTCAGAGTTTAGTAATGGAATTAAAAGGTGATTTATTTCATTATAAGCTAGTTTTTTTTACGGAATTGAGGGTTAATGTCCCTTAGAAAAAAAAAATTATGACGAAATTGAGGTACATTACAATGTTCCTTACAAAAGTTACACCAACTACGAGGCATGATAGTTGTAGGCTGAAAATTGTTTTCATTAGGATTTCTAAAGTGGGGTGTAGAAGAAGATGAAGCTCCAGGGTTAAGAGAGGGGACATTTCCTTTCCACTCATAGGCTATCATTCGATTATTCATTTCTTGTACAAGTTGTAAGAGGGAGGATGGTGTAGACACCCCCCTCTCCTTCACTTCTCTGCTTGGGGGATGCATGACCTCCCTGTCTAGGATCGCTCAGTTGCCTGAGTTGGATTGAATCTTGGTTCCCTACTGGAACCCAATGTAAATTATGACAGTTCCCTCTTTCCACAAATTGCAGGTCCTATCAACCCCCCGACCCTCTTCTTCGCCTGTTTGAAGAAAGATGGGGGTGGAACTAGTTCTCCATGCTAGGCCCCTTTAATAATATGAACTCGGGCTATGACCAAGGGCTAAACCCTGAAGGGTAGTTTGAGCTTCGGGATTCTCCTTTTTCACAAAAATGAACTCCTATTTCCCTAAACTTTGAATCGACAAATGCAACTGAGTGCGAGGATCAACGGTCCCCCTCGCTTCCTTAGGTCAACGGATGTGATCTATTTAGAGTCTGGCCTTTGTGAGTATCTCCTCTCTACTTTCCCCTTTTCTTCTGAAGGACCACTTCTCTGAAATGTGTGGATCTCCTCCAAGCATCCTTTCTAGGTCCAACGGTTTAGATTCACTCCACTCTTCGTGACTTCGCGAATATTTCCATTTTCTCGTGGAAAATCCTCTGAAACTCTATCTCCTGGATCTCCTGATCTATCACCACTTGTCTCCTTCTGACAATGGAAAATTCCTCTTTCCTTTGTGACTTTGGCAATTCCTTACTCCAATGCCCACTTATCGCTTTTCTCACTATCTGAGACTTTGACTTCTCTCGGATTTTCCTGCACTCCTTGTAGGAATTCAACATGTGACATGCTAATTCTTCTGAGCTTTGCTTGGATTGAATCTTGATTTCTCGGTCCTTCTGTGTCCTTCTGGTGCCCTCCAGGAAACTCGATGGTCTTCCTCCCGATCTTGTAAGATGAACTTACTTTTCCTTTGATGCACTCCTTGCGCTTGGTTGAGCGTTTAGACAGATTCTTGCAACACTTGTCTAAGTGTTGGCCTGGTGCCCTCTTGCATAGGCATTAATTTTTCATTCCTGAAATCTTTCAGGTTTTCCAAGGAAATTCCTACCTCTTCTCAATGCACACTTGCAGAGATTATCTTCCTCAAAGTGCTCAACAACTCTGGGATTATCCTCAATTCCTCCAACACTCCAGAATGTGTTGGTTCTGTGCACACCTTGCACCTACTCGATGCCCTCATAGTAGAGTCTTATAGAGTTTTCAACAACTTTGTGCTACACTCCCTCCTGCGCAGACTTTCCTCCAAGGTATTCAACAACCTTGAGGTTCTCTCTTGAGTCTGTGAATTATTTTGGTGTACCCTCCTGACACATTCTTCTTTGACAAGGAAGAGTTCATATATGCACTCATTGCATCAACTCACAGAGTTTCAAAAATCTATCACGCACTCCTTGCACTTAGCCTAAAGAACCCAGAAATAGTCCAACGAACTCACAGATATATATTTATATCTTTATCCCTATAGATGAAATCTAACACACACATCCACAACATAAACACACATAAATGACATTTAGAAATAAGCACCCATTAGACAGGGAATTACAAATAGTGGAATCTGTTATTTTACATTAATGAAAGAATGTCATTTTACAATTTGAGTCTAGACTACAACTGAGTCTCGACTCTTAACTCTCCTATTGGCTTACAATGATTTTCCATCAATCTTCAGTAGCCTCTACCAGGCATACAATACAAAAATTATACAAGAGGGATCGATGATATTTCCCTCCAAGCTACATTAGTGATGTCCAATCACCATTTAAAACACCTAACTAATAAGGCAGAATACAATGATTGGAAATCTAGCCTAAATTGGGTCTAGATCCTTCCTACCGTCAACCACTTAAGGAGACCTCATCTATAGCCCATGCAAAAGAATGACTTGGCTCTTTGAGCCTGACAGCACTTTATTGATTTAATTACAATTTAAATTTCGAGGGAAAAATGGGAAGGCGACGCCTCTCCTCTCCTTTGAATGAGCACCAAAGTGCTAGACAGCTAACACGTGTTGAGGTGGAGCAATGCTCCTTCATCATACTCCACTGCTACGAAAATTCATGATCTCCTTCTCATGAGGTTCCTATATTTGTTCAAATCCTCCTGGATCCCTGACACAGGCCCGCTCTCCCCAGCACGTCCGCTCATAGGATCTTACTTCCTTCCTTCGCCCGAAGAACTGAAATGTCCTTCTATTTCCCTATCAGGAAATTTTCACCCACAGTAACTCTCTCTCATGGGATCTCCCTTTCTTCTATAGGGAAATTGGACTTTGCAATTTTGCGAGTCCTATGGTCACGCGCTTGTTCCTCGCGATTCTCTGAAATCTAATGACAAGTCAATGCTGACCCTTCGCGTTCCTATTGGGGTTTCCTCCTATCGCAATTTCAGCACTTGCGATGTCGATAACAATTCACATTACCGACCCCTGAATATCAATACGCCGACTTACCTGGATGTGACGTGGGTTTACCTTTCAATGGTCCTTTCACCTGTCCCTTTTTCGGATATCGCGTTATCGCAAATCCTAGAGCAGTGTTTCCTTCGGAACTTCACTTCCCAAAATCCCGATAAAGTCTCCCACCTGTCCACTCGTTGGTTCCCCAGTGGTCCCCACACTTGACTTGCTGTCCGGATATCGCGTATTGCAATATCGCTATCCCAGTTGCAAATGTTACGATATTTTCTATTTCCTGAACTCTGATATGGTGTGCCACCTGTCCACCTCACTGACTCCTGTGACTTTTCGAGAAATCGTGTTTCACGATTTCGCAGTTCTTGTTCCCTTTTCATGGAGTTACAACCCACAAAAACTCGATGCACGATTCTACGTGTAAATCCAACGGCCCTCGTAGCTCGTATCTACGGTCCTGGCCCTCCTGAACCTTGAATATCTCGATGCTCACATCGTAACTACCCTGCTCCTCTGTGAGATCTGACGGCTCACATGGTGTCGCGAATCCTCCTCAGAGAATTATGACCGTCCATTCCTCCTGATGAAATCTAAGGAATGACCAAGTGTTCCTCCGTGGAACTCATCCTTCTGCGCGCAAACTTGCAATGCCTATTCTAATTACTCTTCGGCACGAAATTCCTATGCAACCCTTCAATAGATTTGAAGGTCTTTATCCCTCCTGAGATTTTCCACCACTCGGCGTCCTTTGAAGACCTCTATTTCCTCTGACTTCGAGCTTTCAAATAACTCTTTCACGCACTCCTTGCAACAGCTTTCAAACACTTCAAGTGTTCGAACTTCCTTTGAATTTGTGCACACCTACAACAGCAGTCTCTCGAAGCTTTACTCAGGTTCGCAACCTTGAGACCTTTACTCGGCCTGAGCACTCCTTGCACGGCTCCTCTATCTGTCTTCACCTCTGGATAAATGAGAACAAAAGATAAACTATCTGAGCCTTTTGTCAACGCACTCCTTGCGCACACTTCGACTGCACTCTTTGCAAGAATTCTTGCTCAGACAGAGAACCAATTGAAACTCATTCCCTCTTCCTTTCAGACTTCTGTTTAGAACATGAAATCATATACACAGCATATAAAAGAAAATGTATATCATGAAACAAACATTCATGAGCATATCAATTAACACACATACACAGAGAGTAACACAAAACCATGAGTCTGAATCAATTTCCTTCTATTAATTCAAGATCTATACATGGGTCTTCTCCTACAACTCTCTGCTTGCTCTTGCTCCAATTATGTTTCAATACACAATGAGGGTGTCTATATCCGTTTTCCCTCTTTATTTCTAAGACTGTCTAATCTAAGAATTAAAGTCTATCTACCTACATTAACTACCATAAATTCCTCCTATCTACTTCAGACGAGAGCGTGACGCTCAAGGTATGATTACATTATATAATTGCGCCTTCTTAATGACTTCATTAAAGATTTGGCAGATCAACTTCAAGGGAAATTTCAAAAATTTCAGCTGGGATTGTCCAGCTGTCTTTTGTCTTCTGCGCTGGCTCGCTTGATGTGGGCGATGCTCCTGCATCATACTCCCTCGCTTGAAAAACTTCATGGGCTCCTGTCCATGAGCTCACGCATGGTTTGTCAATGCTTCTGTATCTCTTATTAATTCTCCCAGCTGGCATCTTCCACTGGATGGTCCTTCCACTTGACTAGATATTCATAGTATTCTTTCCTCCTAGTCTTCTTGCCCACTCTCTTGTCCTGTATGCTCTCCATCTGCGGCTTCTCTGTTAATTTTTTCAAAATCCCACCCAGTTTCAGTCTCGCTGATTTTTCAGTCAAACTTAAATGCT
>SNQJ01S0002671.1:253499-270199 GCA_010110895.2 Picea sitchensis
CTCTTCACTCACCCTCACTTTAATCACAAAGTTATCTTTTAATTTGCATCTCACAAATTAATTTGACTAAGACCCATATTCGGCAATTTCTCCCCCTTAGGGCCTAGGGAAGAGAAACACTTGCCTTGGTACATAATT
This sequence comes from Picea sitchensis, assembly GCA_010110895.2. Classification (NCBI taxonomy): domain Eukaryota; kingdom Viridiplantae; phylum Streptophyta; class Pinopsida; order Pinales; family Pinaceae; genus Picea; species Picea sitchensis. The sequence goes on from SNQJ01S0002671.1 coordinate 253,638, forward strand.
TAACATTCTCCAAGGTTACTCTTCAGAATTACATGTGTCATATGATCGATCTACTTCTTCATGCATGCAGATTATTCATGATTCATTTTATTTCAATATGTGCACTACTTTCCCTTCTTCTTCTTCCCTTTGGAATTTGAAGAATATTTGGAACCTGAAGAATCCTTGAAGGTTTTGGAATATCCCTCCTTCTTTTAATCTGGATGTAATAGCTCCTTTCATCTCTTCTTTGATTTTTGATTGGATGACCCTTTTCCATGATGAATGGTGAGTGCATGTGCTTTGGTATCTTTCATGAGGCCCATATGTATGAAGTTTTTCTGCTCTTGTGTGAGATACTCAATGAATTGAGCTATCGTAGATATTTTCCAATTTGGGCCCAAACGACATCTGCTAGAATGGAAATTGGAGACATATACAACATATTATGGTCCTATCTTGGCCAATATTATTAGACTAAGTTGTTTCTCTTATGTAGACTTGTCAATATCGCATTCACCCAACATCAAAATCAAATATTTAAATTGAGTAAATAAATCATGTATATTATCAAAACTTTGAGGGTTTAAGGTATTCAACTCTACCTCAAGCAAATGACCTCGCATCTCATCCTTCTTTCCAAACACCAATTCCAAGGTGTTCCATATCTCGTTTGGATTCTTTCATGTGGAAACATGAAACCATATATCAATGAATATTAACTCAAGAAGTAATCATGTGGCCTCATCCTTATGGTTTGCCCATCTGATTTTCTCAAGCATTGATGTAGGTTATGTTTCTGTCACCATCGTCAAATTATACAATCATTTTATTTTGAGTTGGAATGCGGCCTTCGAATTCCATTCAAAAATAGTTGCATGGTGTGATTGTTATCACTAGAATTGATTGAATAATTTGTATTGTCTCCATCCCTACTATTTATTCTGAAAAGATCCTGAAAACCTAGATTGTGGATTCTGAGATATGACAGATGGTTCTATGGAAGCTATAGATATGATAAAACAACTATATATCGTAAAATATGATGTTGGTTTTGGATATTTTTGGTGAGAATAACCATCCCTATGTTATATGTCTTTGGTCAAAAGTTTAGCCCGACCCAAATTGGGTATTTTGAGATATGGATATTTTACTTCAGAAACCCAATTTTCTAGAGGGTTGTTGAATCATCGCATCCTAGAGAAGGATAAAGTGGAACGATGTTGAATCATCGCACCCTAGTGAAGGACACAATGTGAAGATTGTGAAAAACTAAATCATCACACCCTGGATGAAGAAAACAGTGAGATGATGTCACACCTTGGTTGTGTATAGGCTACGACGATGCTGAAAAAATAAAGTTTCTTAATTCTGAGTGTGACTATCACACCCTTCGATAGGGATAGGCTACGATGATTCCAATCGTCACACATTTCGATGAGGATAGGCCACGATGATTGTAGAAACTGGGTTTACTCAAATCCTCTTTCTCTCTTCTTTCTCTTGTATTTTTTGTTCCAAGCAGCTCGAATCTAATACTATGTCAGTGTTTCATGGAAACCTACACAGGAGACCTAGCTAAAACATACACAAACAAATATTATCAATAAAAGGAAGAGAGATACAATAAGAAGAATGAGAATCAATGTATATTATTATCTAATCAACGATTGAGTGATATTCACTCATATAGGAAATGACATCCTATAATTAGGAATGCACACATAATAATGATGGTATAAAATTAGAAAGTCTAAAATAGAACTAGTCATTTAACTCCCACTGAACTAGTGTGGTGAAAATAGAAATTTCACCAACAAGAAATAGTTCCAGTATTTGTGAAGACAAATAGAAAAACCATGATTCATATATAGTATGAGATGCAGGGGGAGAAATCCCCATATTTAAAATTGAGTGGCAGTTCATGCAGTACATTAGTCGATCCATGGAGACATGACTACAATAGAAAATAGAGTTACCTCCATGAAAGAAGAAGAGATCTTTTTAGTATCAGTTATTGAGCCACTCTCATTTTCAGATGAAGTTGTTGTCATCATAGAGTAGAGGAAATACTCTCAAATTTCAACAGCTACTATGATTCTCAGCTTTAGAGAAGATGCAGGTGCAAAGTCCCAGTCCTAGAGGAACAATTGTAGAGAGAGTAGAAGACATACTCTCAGACAGTCAGATAGATAAAGCTTTTCAAAAATCACATAGAGATGACACATGGTTGCGCATATTAAGTTGAAGCTGAGAAAGTGTACCAATTTGGTACAATGAATTGTGAGAATTTGATTTCAAAGTAGAGGACAAGAAGACTCATGTATAAAAGTTGAAGAAAACTCCAAGAACTTGGTATGGAAGAATTGGTAGTTTTTCGATGAACCTGGGATTTACCAAGAGTAAATTTGATCCCAATCCTTAATTCAATATTGTGGATGATGGAACGGTTATATTGCCGCTATGTGTGGATAAATTATTATTGACAGGTGAAGAAAATCTCATCACAGATTGTAAGAAGAAGCTCGCTACAGACTTTGAGATGAAAGACCTAAGCCTAATGCATTATTTCTTAGGTCTTGAAGTTTGACAGAAACCAAAGAAGATATTCCTTAACCAAGGGAAGTATGTAGTTGAAATATTGAAGATATTTGACATGTTAGAATGTAAATCCATGAACACACCCATGGAAACAAATTTGAAGCTCATGATTGATACTTTGTCAGTATTGGTTGATGATACTTTGTACAAACATATTATTGGTTCATTGATGTATCTTACAAATATCAGGCCAGATATATGCTTTGGTATTAACACCTTGAGTCAGTATCGGGTAGAGCCCATACATGTTCACCTTGTATCTTAAAAACATGTGATGAGATACCTTAAGGGTAAGTTGGAATATGGTCTCTGTTATTTTGGAGATCATGACTTCAAACTGGTTGGTTATACTGATTCAGATTGGGATGGAAGTGTTTATGATAGAAATAGTACTTTAGGATGTTGTTTCAGTTTGGGTTCATCCATGACTTCATGTTAGAGTATGAATAAATATGGTATTTTTGTCATCACAGTAGAAGAAAAATACATTGCAACATATTTTTCTAGTTGTGAATCAATATGGCTTCAAAAGTTGTTGATATGTCTTTTTTATCTAGAGATGGAAGCCACCATGATTCTATGTGATAACCAGAGTTGCATGAAGATTAGAAAGAACCATGTTTTCCATGATAAGTCGAAGCACATAGAAATATCGTATCACTACATTCGTGATATGGTGTAGAGGGGAGCTATAAAGATCCAATATGTTGGCACAGATGAGCAGGTTGTACATGTGTTGACCAAGCCTCTGTCTCATGTAAATTTTGAATAATTTCAAGAAAGGCTTGGTATAGTCCAAAATGATCTCCCTAGAAAGGGGGAGTGATGTTGATGATACTATGGTATCCCGACCAACAACAGGTAGCTCAATTAGGATTTTATATCCTAGGGGACTAATCATCCCTGGACAGAGCCCAAAGGTATGGTAAGGATGGTCTGTCAGAGTACATGTGCATGCATATGCCAACTTTTTTCATTAGTGGTAGCCCCATTAGGATTTTTATAATCCTAGAGAATATCATGATTCTTTGCAAGATCCTGAAGGCCATGTAAGGATGGTTTGTCAGAGTACCACGTGGTATCTCCGTTAGGATTTTATATCCTAGGGAATCTTATGATTCCTAGACATATCCCTAGGGACTGTCAGAGTACCACAAAATGTTTTTGTTACACCTACCTCATTATGTTTCTATATGTTGATGATATTGTTATCTCAACCTCGTGTTCATAATGTGGTTATTTCAGCTTGATGTTACTGATCCTAATGATGTTGTATTGTACAATACCCTTCTTGTTAAGGGGGGGTGTTGAAATATTGTAACTGCAAAAAATATTCTAATTATAATTGAGTTATTATCTTATGGATCAATACCCTTTTGTGGATTTACCATGTCGGGACTTATGTATGACCAAATCCCCTTTTTTGGATTGGCGAAACCCTAATCACATGGTGCTAATTGAGAAGTCGACCCCTAGGGATAATTTAAAGTGGTTTCATCCACTAGTTGAAGAAGTTGGCCCTACTTGGTGAAAAGACACAACCCTAGCTCCTATCAGCTAGTATAAAAAAGAGAGGATGATGTCATTCTCTCATTGACTCAACCACTCCTCTAGTGCGCACATTTTGGGAGATAGTTGCAGTTTCCAGAAGAAGGAGAGAGAAGAACATGCTCAGTCTTGGTTATTCTTGGTGGTTTTGTCTTTTATCTTGGCATTGTATTGGAAATCTATATTAAGGATTTTTTTTCTAGGTTTTCTCCCCATGAGTGTTTCTCGGGATAAAATTTTGTGTACCTTGTGATTGTGTTTCTCTCAGTGATCCTACTTATTCTATTATTGTCTAGTAAATTGAAAAGAACTTAATAGAAACTCTAAATTTAACAAAGTCATACTTGATTCTTTTTGTACATATACATTAATTAGTAGTGAAATAAATTGACTAGAAATTGTAAGCAATATACCATACAGGATATGTGTCACAAGAAAGTATGTAGAATTTAAGAAAGTACTAAACAAGGATTCAAAGTATTTTGCAATAATCTACAAAAAATGTATAATGCCTTGGTGAGGCTTGATATAGTGATAGTTGTAGATGTTTTTGATAGGGGAACTCACCAAGGGAAAATATGTTGCACTAAGAAAAGTGCACAAGTAGTGAAAAACCATGAGGATTCCAAGTTTTTGATAGATAAGAACTTTAACATGCAGTCTGGGCAGTGTGTTGAAGGACTTAGCTAGGAAAACCTTTGATTGCAATACGATGGAACAATTCAAGAAATGTTTCATGAGTTTCAACACCTGTTGAGTGTTATTCATCATTGCAGAGACCAACAAGATGAAAGTAGTGAAGAAATGTTTCTATGTAATGTTTAGTAGGGATATGTGAACTAGAATTGAAGGCTATTATAGGAGAGTGGTTAACCATTTCAAATAGGGTGTTTAGTAAATTTGCGATGAGACAGACTTAAAAAAACATAGTAAAAATGAAGTTTTGGGTAGAAACTTTTCCAACTGTGGAAGAAACTGTGCAACTTTTGAGTGCCTTAGAGGAATGAAGCACTAATTTCAATGACCAAGAAATGCTTGAAGAAATCACATCAACTTATTTGGAACATGTTCAAGTGTTGGATACATATTGGTGTTGTGTTACACCCAACCAACAATTGGATAGACAAGTTTCTAAGTATATTAAGGAAGTTCTTGATGAAGCATTTGAGGTGCAACATGAGTTTTTGGATGAACTTGGTTGTTGCACGGTACATGAGGAAGGTGATGGTGAAAAAGAAAATAGTTCCAACAACCATGAAAGTGTGTACATCATACGACAAAAGTGTTAGAACCGAGCATCAAGCAAAAAAAAATAATTTTGGAATGAGTTTCAACTTTCAAAAGAGAGTAGATGCCACACAACTAGACTGATGGATGTGAAAAAGAGCATACTCTATCCTATGAAAAAAATACTACAATGCATACCTTGTCCTATTGAGCCTTTACTTTTTTCAAAGCATCAACAAGTTGGAATCCACTAATTTTTGCATGAGCCATTACAACATCTAGAGCATATGAAAATGAGTGAATTGCATACTGTAGTAAATAAAAACATAATTATATTTAGTTTTTAGTAGAAACCAAAAAACACTTTTAATACATGTTAATAAATCCTAATAGAAATTAAAACCAACAAGATTGCAAATAGTAAACACTATTTATATTCTCTTTTGGAAAATCCATATGATATGATATTAAATAGTGACACACACACACACACATATCAGATGAGTGGCCTGAATAAGATCATCTTGGTTTCGAGAATAATTTATTGGAGTCGTCTTATGTTGGAGCAAACCTCCCTCAATTTGAAGGAGCAACAACAAAGTCAACATTGACTATGTTGTTGCTCCATTGGATCGAGAAAGGTTTGCTCCAAGAATAAATGGCTCCAATAAATTTTTCTCTACTCAACAGGGCCATCCATGTGAAAGTGGGAGCTCTTATGGCACCTCCCTCCCCTTACATCACCCTCAATTCTCTAATACCCAATCTATATTCTAATAAAAAATATGCATTAAAAATATTCAAACTTGATAAAAAAAAGTTTGTAAATCTATAAATGAGGTTTATCATTCAAAGGCATATGTCATAATTTTTTTTTTTATAAATGAGATTTATCATCTAAAATATGTTCCAAATATACTATCTATATAATGTACATTGATCTATCTTATAAAATTATTATACATAATAAATTTATTTTAGTCTTCTTTTGTTTTCTAGTCCAATTCTTACGTAATTAATCAACCTCCATGTCTTTGTTTTATAGGGGCTCTTCAACAGCTGATGTTTCTCCAGTCCTCTCATGCTGAGAACGCCTAGTCTCATACCCATGGCGTGGAGGTTTCTTTGAGGAGCCATCACCTACAAAAACAAGAAATATTAAATCTTTATGGCCAATTTTTAAATATCATTGAAGTAGTTCATTAATATTAAAAAAAAAACTCTACAACATAATTATTTACTTGGTTCACTAGTGGGCACCATTGGAATGGTTTCATTGTACCCCTGATCTTTAGGTCGAGGAGGATCAACTATGAAATTCTCTGCCAGTGAAACAAAAAAATTTATAAGGGCAAAACCTTAAATGTATAAGTAATACAAATTATAAGTACAAAATTTATAAGTATGAAATTATTAATTATATGATTAATAAACAATCATTTTACCATCATGGGCCTCATTCACAGGAACATCATGGGGCTACACCCCACTAGGATGGGGCTACTTGGGAGCACCATGATCTTCTGGCCACACTGCATTATAAACACACTGTTGTCTAGTACTAATGTTTTCCTTGATAGTGTTGCTCCCCTTATTAAAAGAAAGTAAGACATTAAAGTTATGGATGATATCAAACATTTATGTATTTTATAAGTAATTAAAGGAATAATGTGGAATGATTTGTATTTACCTTATTTCGCAAACTAGATCTTGGGGTCTGCCCCATGATTTTCCTATGATAAACAATAGCTTTATAGTTGTACTTGTAACCAAGTCAGAGGTCTTCCTCCATGGTTTCTTCATCCATTGTTAAGCCCTAAATAATGGCTCATTAACCCTTAATTGGGTCATATTACATTAGTAATGTTATTTTATTTATGTCGAACTTATTCCATTAGTTGTAATTATACCTCCTAGTCTTCTATATATACCAAGGAGACATTTTCATTTTGAATCATCTTGGAATTGAACATTTATGTGGGCATAAGGAGGTTGCCCCCATGAAGAGGATTATTATCTTAATTTATCTTCTTTTCAAGGCGTTGATTACTTATTCTGAGGTTTTTCTATGCTATATTGATATTTGGTTCCTAACATATGGTATCAGAGATCAAGGTCTTGCAGTTTCGCTGCTAGATCTGAGACACCTTGGATTTTTTTCTATAACTTGTTTTCTACAATGTTTCAGAAGGAATGACTTGGAGGATATTTATTAGATGGATCAAGGTACGTTGGGTTAAATTTTCATCTCTTGAGGCCTTATACTTTCGGAGATATAGCCTATGCAAGATAGGGTTCTAGAATCATCCTGAACTAAGTCATTGTGTAATTTTCACTATTAAAAAGTTTCTATAACTTTTCAGACCCTAAACTCCATAGATATTCATAGAAATTAGTAAGGTATATGTGGTAAAACTTTTGGATTTTGGGTCATCTTTCATTTGTAGATACACCCTGTGAAAGATAGGGTATTTGACTAGTCTCAAGAAGGTGTTCTAAGTAAAAAAATCATAACTTCTTCCTAGAGTATCCAAATTGAGTTAGACTAGTTGCATTGCATAGCAGACAATTTGTAGTATTTATGGTACGAACTTTAGAATTTTATATCAATTATTTTGTGCGGGGCACGCTATACAAGTGAGGTCTCCGAGAAAGACCAAAAATCAGAAAGTTGTGGGGAAGTTACCATAAATTCCACTTGGCACATCCAATTTTGATCAGGCCTATGGCATTAGAGAGAATAAATATCATAGACCTACAAAAAAGAAAATTTAATACTCATAAGGGAAAAAAATTTTGAGATACAATAAAAGGAATATTGTCTATAAGAACCACCTCAAAATCAAGGTTTAAGGTGATACTTGGCCAACATGCCACCAAAAAAGGGAAATTCTACACCAAATAAGCCTCCAGACAATCCTACTTGGACTCTTGATGAAGGTGGAGAAATTTGTAGGGACATAAATGATTTACAAAGGAAGACAGTAACAAAATATGAACTACAAGAGATGGAATCTAAATTGGAGGCAAAGATGGATGGTTTAAAAGAGGAGATCTTGGAAGTATTGAAACATCTCGTAATAGAGAGGACACCTGAAAGTGAAAATGTATCCCATGAAATTCATGATGAGGAAACAAGGAGGAGATCTACATGGAACATCTCTAATAAGAGAGAGGACACCGAAAAGTGAAAAATGTATCCATGAAATTCATGATGAGGAAACAAGGAAGGTGAATCAAGAATGGAGAACTCCCACCCTTTGGGCTGAAGACCAACCACGCTCCTAAGATTGATATGGAGAGTTTGATGGCAAGGGACCCCTATAACATGGATATTATGGATGGAGCAATACTTTGATCTATATGATGTGCCACATACAAAAAAAGTTATGAATTGCTTCTTTTTATTTATAACCAAATCAATTTGTATGGTATAGATGGATTTGTTCCCGCAAATCACTCATCACTTTGACAACTGGCACAAGAAGAAAGACGATAACATACTATGATAGATACATGGAGCAATACCTTCATTAGCAAATTGATAAATCTCAAGAAAAAGGGTCCAATGGCTGTATATTACTGAGAACTCCAAAAGATTGAATATAAAGGTAACAAATATTCTAGATGAGTTAATTTTTGATTGATGTATTCATAGGAACTTTAAGAGACAAAATTCAACATGAGGTTTGTCTTTTGGAACCCAAATCATTGAGAATGCATTAGGTGGAAAGAAATGCTGAAAGTAAAAATATGGCTATGGCTACAAGAAGGAATAATCCTAACATCTATAGAGAGAATAATGTTCTTTATTCTAAAACACCTCAACCTACAAGGTTGACACCCTAACAATTGGAGGAAAGAAAATCAAAAGGTTTATGCATTAATTGTGACAACAAGTACAGTAAGGGACATAAGTGTGGTGAGAAGAAATTATTCTACATAGATTGTGAAGAGGAAGAAGAACAAGAACAAGAACAAGAACCATCTCAAGATGAAAACCTAGAATAAATTTTGTTTGAAGAGTTGACTCCCACGATATCATGTAATGCATTGGATGGAATTATCACTCCTCAAACCCTCAATATCGAAGGATATATCAAAAAGAAAAAGGTAATAGTCCTAATTGATTCTGGCAGTACTCATAATTTCATTTGCTATAAATTAGCCAAAGATCTCAATTGCTTTCTATATCCAGCACCATAGTATCAAGTAATGGTTGTAGATGGAGGAACTATCAATTGCTCAGGAAAATGCAATAAGATCAATCTTACTATGGGGGGATATGTAATGAATAGTGCAATGATTGCAAATATGTAATGAATAGTATAGAGAGATGGAATTTTCATCTCCTCTATATAGAACAAGTCTCACCCAAAGCGCAACCAAGAAAAGAAGATAGGGAAGGGAAAAGAGAATACTTAGGTGGGTTTCCGGAATCTTCAAGATTCCCCATATTCTTGTGCAAGAAGAACTAATCAAAGGACAAATATGAACTCATTCATAACTGGTAATAAATACAATCAAGTTGTGACAACATTTGCAAACAATTATAGCACATTGATCTTATCAAACATAAAGAAGTAAAATAAAGAGACAACTCATAACCATGAACAAAGAATTACACAAAATATTTCAAAATTATAGGTCCTTCCATATATATTATCAAAATCGTTTGTCATATACAATTTTATAGATACAATTCATTACTCTGTTACAAGATTCTGGCTCTAGACTCATGCCTCAGAGCTCTATCTACCCTTTTTCAAAAATTGATACAATTTACAATCTCAGAACCTTTAGTCTGCCTACACCCTCTATATCGTCTACCCATCTATATCATATATGACATCTAACCCTTTAAAATAATATGCATCTCATATATATAGGCTGAGTGGGATCTTCTGGCTTTAGAATCTACATTCTTTCTTGTTCTTGTTCTGTTGTAACTTCTTTTTCCTTGCTGGTGTTACATTGTCCTTCTTCGCAACCATTTTCTGTTTATTTTCTTGCTCCACTTTCCAGCTCCTTTGTGGCTTGTGCAACTTGTGTTTGACCAAAATTGGGAATTTAGTCTTCCTTGCACAAATTCTAACCAAAAATGAAGGGCCCTACAGGCTCCGACCACAATCCTTCACTCGCCCTCGAGTCAAGTCCTTGGATCTTCTCCGGTTTCTGGGAGTTTCTGTTTATTTTCTTTTTTCTTCATCTCCACTTTTATTTCATATTATTCTTTCACTCTTTCCTTTTCCACCTCTTCAAATTAAGGACCCAACTCTGGGACCAATTCCAAGGGCTTCTTCCTAACTTCTTGAAAACCCACAATTTTGTCTTACCACTTCCTAGCAAGGAGTGAGGCTTCAACTACGAACTATTGAGTTGCATCTGTAATGCATCCTTTAGGATTAGATGCAACCAGGTATTTCCATTCAGAATCACCTATAGCATATACCTGATGCATCTGTATGTATGTTGTCTGAACAACCAGTCAAAATTCGTGCAACTCTTTCTTAGCTACTGATTGCGCTTCAAATAGAGCATTCAAATTTCTCTTTCTTCTCCATAGGATCCATGGTGACTGTAACTTCTTATTTGAGGGATTGTGTCCTGGAGAGCACATCCTCCAGAGTTTGGTTGCACCTTTCAATGATACCCATCCAATCGCTAACTTCACAAAACATCCTCATGCATTCGACAATGCATTTGTGCAATGATGCTCTAGCATTATTTCCTTCCAGCACTACTTTTTCCATCTTCTCTTGAAGCTTCCTGGGTTTTTTTTCTGCTTCATGTTGGCTCTCCCACACATGTGCTTCTAGGTTCTCTACATGAATGCCTAGTTGTGATCATTCTCCCTGGAGTATATCGAGCTACTACTCAGGCTCTCTTGTGGCACTAGATTCTGACAGTTGTGAGTTTTCCTTCCTTATCTCTTTCTAGGGTTCGACAAGCTTCTCCTGGAATATTTCCAGTTTCTACTCCACCTCGACCTCGACATATTTCTCTTGTGTCTTGCGTTCTTTGGAAATGAGTGCTTCCTCCCTTGCAAACTCTGCATCCCTTTCGGCCTGCTAGATCCTCTACTCTAGTTAATCAGTTGATACTCTAATTATCCCTACTAACTATGATGATGGCCATTGCATGAGGTCAGCAGAAGAAGGGGTGGCCTCCCTAGGTACTCAGACCTATAGTGGGAGTCCATTGGCTGTCAAATTCTCTGAGGGTGTCCCCACCTCTTCCTCTCCTATAAATGGACCTGGCGCAAGTCTCAACCTCAACATTGATGACACGAAAGGTAACACTTTTTTTCTTGTAAGGCAGAGTTGCATCAACTCTACACACTACTATGGGTTTTGGAGTACTATATCCATTTGTTCATGCAATTATGTTTCACTCTGTCATGATACCGTATTGGGTTCCTTCTAGACTTTTGATACCTCTGCCTCTTTTTGGACCTCAACTTATATGGTTTCACTCTTTTTGATAGCACCCTAAACATTGGTCATTGAGAGAGTGAGTTGAGGACTTAGGACATGCAATTTTTGTATAGTTTCCATATTCGTTGAAGGATAAGTGTCATGAATTGGTACAAAGGGGAATTTTTTTTGGCTCTCGGATTTGGGGTTTCAACTAGTGAGTTCTAGTATCTGCTGGGGTAGCTTGGGAGGGAGTCCAACTACATGGGCTTTGGGTCTATGGTTTAGGATGAGATGCTGATTTCTCGAGGTGGTGAGTGGGGTTGTGGGGATGATGGGGGTTGTTTAGTAATGATGGTGGTGGATGGAGTGGTTTCAATCTTAGGGTCATCCTATATATAAATAATTTGGGCCTCTCGAGCCACTACTCGAGTGTGAGGAATGATGGATGATATCGGCTGAAAATTCAAAACCTTTACTGGGGAGATCCACATCCTAGGTTTCTTGGCCAATGGGTCTCTGATGAAGGAAGCACTGAGAATTTTGTTGACATCCTTACATGTCAACATGGATTTCTATGGAAGCTATAGGAAAATAGGCAATGTTATCTTCTTATGCTCCAGTGGCTGCTCAACTTCTTCCTCTTCTGAATCCGTTTGAACTGGAGCTTATTTCTTCTTTTCCTTCAGGCCTGAGCTCGATCCTACCCCTACTTTCTATCCCTTTTTATTGAACAGTTCCATCGAAATAAGATATTGCATCCCCGAATTATGGGGTTGGCATTTAACTCCTGGCCATAACATGACCTCCTTGTCAAAGGCCTCCTCATCTAGGTAAAATGGCAACATCCTAGTGTTGAAGTATTCTCACTTGGCATGCCTTGGCCATACAAATGTGTGGTGGTGATTCATGTTGAATATGATGTTCCACGTATTCAGGTTGAGAAACTCCTAAGGTATTCACAACCTCTAAGTTGATTATAGCAATCAGTTGTACCATTTCAATAGCATTGTGTTGTTGAAGGCAGTATTCTCTGAGTCCAACCTTGAGTGCCAAGGCTCAAACATCTTTTCCAATCGGCCCTTATTTGCTGGTGATAGCTTCCTACAGGGGGGGTGTTGGTGTCCAGGTATGAATGATTTATTCACCCTTTTCCTACATTAATTTATCAATCCAGGTGCGTATCCTTTCAAGGCAACGTGCAAGGTATATGCAGGGGCAAGAGTATAATTCGTTCTTGCCAAGGGTTCATGATTAAGATTCAAAGAATTATTGTCATACTGGATTAACTAAAACATTCGAAAAGTAATCATAAGAATCACACACTGTAACAAAAGGCATAAAATGATAAATAACACACACAGAAATATGCAACACTTGATTAGAAGAGCGGGGCCAACTCTCTGATCAGGGCTGTGTTAGTCACAACGAAGATGAAGACAACAAAATAGATAGTGTTTTATAAATCTGAAAAGGGTTATTACAATATCAATGGGGACATCCCCAATTACAGGAATATACTGTCTTTTATACATCGAGAGGGAGAACAACCTCTTTTCCCAAAACATGGTAACCATATCCCCAAAAATATACATTAGTTGGAACGACACCAATACCAGATAGACAAGATCAACGAGATGCCCAAGATGGTTCAAGGATATTTGACTCTAGCTGTGCGGCCTCCTTATGGTTTGGTTGTTGCTGTGAATAATGGATCTGCTACGGGATGAAGCATTGGTCCTGTTCTCCAGAAGTTGTGGTCAAACATTCGTTTTAGTGCTGCAAATAGGAAAAACTCAACAACTTTATTTCATTAATAAAATATTCCAATAGACAAGGAAGGGGTATTTACCTTGCAAGTTTATCATAGTAAACATAGGTAAATAAGTGCAAAAAGGTAAAAAGGGTAATGGAAATGCAACATAAAGATAGCCCGATTTGGTGCCCAACATCTCCCCCCAACTAGCCTTTTACATGCCTTCATGCAGTTTGCTACCTCTGTAGGTCTAGATTTCACTGACTATTGGCTTCCTGAAAATGGGCGAGATCATGTTCTTCGACCATCTCTGTCCCTGGAACTTTAAAACCATCTGAAAGGTGAACTTCTTCCCACCAATCTTCTGAGACGATATACGCTAGAGTGTAATCTTCTATTGGCAACCAAATAGTGGGAAACTGAAACCAGAGTCCCATCCATTGGACCCCGCTTGTTCGGATAGATGCCACATTTCTGGATGCTCTGGGGAGCACTCGTGAAAAATTTGGTGCCCCAAAAAGTTCCCTATTATGGATAGCTGTAGGTGTCATCATCCACCTTTTTTGACAGTAATCAAGGGCCTCTTCATGAAATGTGACTATTTTCTTAACGCAAAGATCAAGGCACCAGATTTGTGTCCTCCGCATTCTGTCTCTATTCACGTCAATTCCCCAAAAGATGTTGTGTTTAGTGAACATGGTGACTGAACTTTCAGGTTCTCCTCTTACTATAAATGGATTTGTAACCTAATTAGATTCAAATGTGTTAAAAGCCTTCTGCCAGCAGATCTGGTTGAAAGTGTAAGAGGCGAGGGCCCTTAAATGAATGTCTCCCACATACGGGACTGGATTGAATTCTATGTCCAAGCGTAGCAGATATCCATGCAGGTAAACTTCACAAATCAAATTTTGAGTTGGCACGTCGTGCTGCCTCATTATTCGGAGGAATTGTACACCATTTTCTATTTTATAACTAATCTCGTTTTTTATGCTCTCCATGCAGAATAAAATAAAATGTTCATGTAAGAATAAAGAATAACAAGAAGCAGGGGGGCGACATGCCATCACCTCTTACGCCAAATTAAACATCTGCTCCTTATCAGTTTTTAGCTCTGCCACTTGCTTTTCTAGCCTCTTCGTCTTAAGTTGCTGCTTTGCATGCCTTAGTCTCATGATGTATATACGCTCCACATATTCAAAAATAGTTGTGGAGGCTCATTCCTGAGTTCTTCTGACCTCGTTTTGATACTGAGTTGTAGTAGATTTCCAAGTCTGCACTTTGACCATTAAGGCATTCTCACAATATTCAAACCATCACTCAACTGGGCTTGTTTAAGTAGCAACAGAGGTTATGGCTACCTGGTCCATCTGAATCTATGTTTCTACTCCTATGGCCTTGGACTTTCTAGCTTGTTGCTTGTATTTCTTCATCCTCTCCTGCATTTTGTGTACTTGTTTCCTTATTTTCCTAACCTCCATCTTAAGCCGCATTATCTCTTTAAACTGTAGCTGATGTTTTTGTTTTACTGGGAGTCTTACGACCTTCTCACCTGGCTCTTCCATTGGTTCATTTGTCAGGACCGCTTTGCTTGGTCCCTCCTCTTTTCCTACAACTATTTCCTCTTGTTGCGTGCTCACCATGACCGGTGGTGCCCTTGCGATATGCTCTCCTACTAATGTGTCTATTTGAGTATCATCCACCCCACATGGTTGTGTCTTTTGTGATAGAATTGGAGGAATAGCGAGTTCTACTTCTGTGTGCTGAAGGGAATGAGTTCACCTTGCTCCTCTTGGAATAAAGTAGAAAAAGGAGAACTGGCAGGGATATTCAATATCCGGTCCTGAGGTCGATGTTGGTTCTTGTGGTTCAGTGCCAACCTCATGCCCTAGTTCTCCCAACACTTCTTCCATGATCTCTATGGTCGAGGTGGTCATGACCTCTTCTTCATTCTGTTTATCCTCCTCCATCAACTACATGGTGACAGGAGGTTCGTGTAGAGTACCCTTGATCGCAATATCGACCAATTCACCCACTCCTATCTATTGTGACCCCGCTTATGTGGTTATCATGCTATCAAATTTCTCTGCTAATTCCACAGGCGAGGCTGGTTCTTGTGGGACAGCCTTGGCCGTGGTAATAGTGGGCCTTTCTGTGTCAACTTACGCATCTTCCATTGGCTCCATGGTTTTGGCTTTCTCTAGGGGAGCAGCCTCTTCTTCAAATGTTTCAGCTTCCATCTCCATCTCTTTCGGTTCCTCGTGGTCAACATAGTCATCTTCTCCTGCATTTTCCTCCTCAGTGGCTTCTGTCTCATCTTCCCTAGTAGCCACAGTGGCTGCTACTTCTTCCTCTGTGGAATCCTGAAATAGTTCCCATGGGATCGATATTCACCTGATGGCATTCTTTACTAATAGTTGAACTAGCCCATGGTGGGTGATGACCGCCAATACCTGTCGCGACTCCTGAGCCAAATGTGTCATTAGGAGAAGGCTTCTCAATAAGAAATAAGGTGCATTCAGTGAGAAAGCCTCTGCTTGGGGAAATCATAGGTGAGTTAGTATTCAGAGACAAAATTTGTGTTGGCATGTTTTACAGGCAACGTATGCTTGTCATTGATGGAAAGTACAACAACGATGATGGTGTTGAGTCGCCAAAGTACCATCTTTTTACCAACCTTTCACTTAACTTTCAAGTCACTTTCACTTCAATTTTAACCATATTTCTCTTTCCCACACCCTTACATTAAACCATTTTCATGATTACATGGGTTTTAGACATATTATTTTCCAATGCATCTATTTTAGTATTTTTGAGTGAATTTATGATTAAATATTGGAAAAATTACATGTTTACACTTATATATGAAAGTGGGATGAGTTTCATGATGTTTACAGGTGTATTTGAAGACTCCAATCAAGTCAAACTTGACCATCAAGCCTCAAATTCGAATCCTCTTCAACCCTTTGAATATTTGATAAAGATTTGGAGATCTACTCAAGTATCTTGGATGGAGATTAATCATGAAAGAAAGATTT